>JAGFMF010011828.1:3553233-3652727 GCA_019455555.1 Galemys pyrenaicus
CCCCTCCCTGGCCGGCAGCAGGGATCGAACTCGTGCTGCAGTGACTGCGGTTTGCTTCATAGTGTGTTGCTTAACCCACTGCGCCACCAGGGAGGCCCCCTTCCTCATTTTTTATACACTTTATAATAGTAAATAACAAGATAACCATTTCTTTTGTTAAACTAATTTATTCTGCTTCAGCAGGCTTATCTAATTTATCTTCTAGGTTATGGTTATCACCTATCTATTGTTTCAGTTTCCCTGAAACTTCCTTTGGGTTTGTTTTGGACATCTCAGATTTATATTTTCAGTCCCCTCTGCATCTCCTCTTTACACTTAACCTGGGAGAAGGAATAATTTTACATAGTGTCATAGTGCCTCCCATTTCCCTGCTCTCATCCAGAAACTAGTATCCAAATGCCTCTGGCCATTTCTGTTTGAATGTCTTACCTCAGCTTAACTTGCTCCAAACTGAACTTTTCACCTTCTCTCTCCTCCACCCACCCGAATGACTTCTGTGTTCTCTCCCTCTGCAAATAATGTTAACATGTATTCAGTTTCCAAAGAAATAAAAGCGTAACTTTGACTGCTCATTTTCTTTCATCTTCAAATCCAAATAATTAGCAAATCTTGCCATTCTCATTCCTCATTTTCTTTGCAACTATGATAGTCCAACTATCATCACTTCTTGCCTGGATATTCTGACAATTTCTTAACATCTCATTAACTCCTGTATTATCTCCTCCAATTAAGTTTTACCACAGAATTGCACCACTCTTTCAAAGTAAAAATCTGATCATGTCATTTTTTAAATTAAAACGTGTTCATTGAGTGCTATTGTACTTAGAATAGCAATCCACTATAAGAGCATGATTGTATGTCCATTATATAGACCCTGATTATATCACTGGTTTCATATCTTCCCACCTTCCTATTTATGCATATATAGTCAGTCATTTTTATACATACATGGACATATGCATTCATTGTAAGTATAGTTATATTAAATCCTTTTCAGGTTTCTAAAGCACCATACTGATGCCACCATATCTATTTTTACCCAACATTTTAAATTTTCAAATAGGTGGCCTAGACTTCCTACAGCATTTCTTAATTACTTCTATATGGATTTGGATTTTCGGACTATATTCCTGGATGACTAACCTTATTTCCCTTTCATAATAATTGGTAGTTTCTTGGTTTAACTGTCCACTCTCTTTACCAGATAGTAAACTCTGTAAATATAGTTATCCTACTCACTATCCCATTCAATTGCCAAGTAAAAATCCTGGGATTTAGTACATATTAAAATTGATTGGCTGGGCACCATGTATAATTCATTAAGAAAATGGACTTTTATTACTGATACCTACAAATGAAATGTAAATCATCTTTTAAGATATCATTTTCTTTTACTTAAAAGGCAATACATGTTTATTGTGGAAAAACTGGTAAATACAAATGAAAGGCTTAAAATTATATTTATCCCTAACAATATCACAAAGCAAGAATATCAGTTTTTAAAAATCCATCATCTAATTTATTTTTACACAATTCAGAAAATTATACATTGGTCTCTAAATTACTTTTTAATATCTGTATTAATGTGTTTTATAATATGTATAATATAAAAGATAACTAATTTTATCATATAAGATGTAATATAATATAATGCACTTTAGTTTTTTGTTTTAGAATCAGCAATACTGATGTCTACTTTTTTGATACAGACTTACAAGTAGTGAAATATTTCACTATGTCATATATTCTTTAAAAAAGAATATATATGGCTCTTCTGAAGATAGTTTTTCCAAAATATCTTATTAAAAGCTGAGTTAGTCCCAATTGATATCAATAGGGAATTGAATTATTTTTTATACTTAGGACACATTGGTCAAGAGTGTTAGTAGCAATTTCAATAGTACCATATAAATATAATGTTCAAGTGATACTGCCAAACTCTCTCTAGTCTCATTGATTTTCTCTTCCAAGTGGCTGGCCCTCGCACAGCAAATGTATTTAAATCAGCATGGACATATAAAGCAGTTATCCCTTAGGTCAATGGGTCTCAAATTTAGTCTATATAAGAGCACTTAGATCATTTGTTAAAAAACACAGATTCTGTATCCTATCTTCAGAAATTCTAAACATAAGGTTTGTGGTAGATCCTAGATATTCATTAGAGCAAAATCTTGCAATCATTCCAGTGTGGGAAGTTCCTAGGCCATACTTTTAAAAACAGTGCTTTTGTATTTGGACCTAAACTAACTATGGACTTTTCATGAGTCCTTTACAAAGTGTGAAAAATAAAATGACCATTTTTTTAATAATATAAATAGCAGTGAAAAATAGAAACAATTCCTCCATTTGTACTGAAAACACTTTTTTTATTTTTAGAAATATTATCTTATATAATAGTATTTTTAGTGTTTCTTTTACTTGAGAAATGTTAAGTTTTAGAACCTTCACTTGTACTCTGGAGTCTTTTGGAAAATGACAGAATTCTTTTACCTTTACAACTTTCAAATTTGGAGGCTCATGTGAAATGGGGTTTTAACACATTAAATAAAAAGCTAGTCTCTATCTGCCATTTTATTCCTACATCATATTTTACTACTTACAAAGATGTGATTTAGGTAAATTCAAATATCATGTTCATAAAGAAACTCAGGTAAGACATCTCTGATTTTTCAGTACAATGATATAAAATGTGCCTAAACTACCCTAATGTTGCACTCTCAAATCCATTAAGAATTATATAATTATAAGTCATTACTATATTCAAAATAGGAGAAGATGGTAGAATAAGAAGAGCACATTTAAAAACATAAGCTTCTCTTTTGGATTTACCACTTACATAAATTTGTTGCTTTCTTTCTCCTTTGCCCAGATTCCTTTACTTACTAATCTGCTGAACATTTATATACGACTTTCTTGCTCTAAAGAATAGTGGATTTATTTTTCCACCACCCCCAATAATAGTGGATTTAAAGATGAAAACCCAGAGAACCTTGCATTGTATTGCCTTGCCTTCCTCTCAGTGTTTTCATAAGGAAATGTCAAGTAAATGAGCTCTACAAACTGTAGTAACATGTCAATAAAAAATATATTTTTATTCACTCTTGTTGCATTGGTTAAGCACACACAAAATTATTTTCCTTTAAAGTTGGTTTGTAACCTTTCTAAAAAAGATCCCATAATGAACAAATGTGCTGTACATAATTCTTTAACTTCTCTATAATAAGCACCTTCTCTACCACTGGTCTACATATTGTTCATCTTTGTTAAAATTGGTGTTTAAAACCACATTTCCCTCAAGTCCAAACTGGAATCCTTTATCTTGGCAATATATCTACCTCTCATCTGAGAATATGTCATTGTTAACAACTGCTTAGTTCTTATTAAAATCTGCTGCTAATTTCCATTTAATAATACACAGATTATTTCCTTCAATTATTGCTACCATTCCTTTTAGTTATGTTATCATGAAATCTAAATCTAAAATGAAGAGGGTGAATAAAGTCTAAAGCATATTTAGAGGTGTTTCAGTGTGTGTGTTTGTGTGTGTGTTTAATTGGGTGGAGCTGTGCACTTGAACCTATATTATGTATATAGATATATATATAAATCTCATTTTCTAATGTGTGAATGTCATTACATATTGCCGTATCCATATAACACTAAGTATCTGCTCTCTCTTGTCTCTTCTAACTGAAAATGCACTAACCACATATCCTTCGTGATGGAATATTTCCAAATTGTTTTGTTGGCAGTGGCCATGTTCTGAGCCATGCTATCAGAACCCTGACCATAGCTGCTTGGAGTAGGCAAACTCCACAAAAGTCATACTTTTTTCCCTTCCCCTCATCAGCAGAATGTAGCTAGCCAAGTGAAAAGTTGAATTAAATCATGATCTAGGAGCTTCCCTGGTGGCACAGAGGTTAAACAAAGTCTTAGTGTTATCAAGCTGTCACCAGCCACTGCAGCATGAGTTCGAGCCCCACCCAGGGAGCTGAGCCACATGGTGCAGCAGACCTCTCCTGCCTCACCTGCTGCTCCCTTCAGCAGTGTATTTCAGTAGATCTTCCTGTTCTGCTCCCTCTCTGTCTCTGGTAAACCCTTCCTCTCTCTCACGCACACCCCTGCACCTCTGGCCTGCACCCTAGTTCTTATATGCAAAATTAAATAAAAATAAATCTTAAAAAAATGAATAAATCATGGCCTCACCTTAACATAATCTGTACCATTTTTCAATGAGTATATAAATTCCCCTTTTTAATAGTCTAATGAAATTCTTCTGATCTTTTTCCCAATGTAATTTTCATGTTTTGACCTCAATTATTTAATTTTTCTTTTTAATTTTCAATTATTTAACTTGAAGTGCCATTGGTTTACAGCCTTGCTAATGTTTTGGAAGTACAGGATGTCCCCTGTACTTACATATTGCTGTATCCATACAGGTGTATGTCATGGTATAGTTGTCACGGTATAGTCACCATAGCACTTGGACCCAAGCACCCACAGTCCTCCACCATCGTCTCCTGTACTCCCTCCTCATGCTGCTATCTTAAGTTTTGCTTCTAAATTGTATCTCATGTGTATATTTAATATTTAATAAATATTTTCTCTTTATAAACTAGTCAGATATACATATTGGAGGACTGGTTGTCATGAAATAACATAATTGTGCATAGGCTGTTAATGTACAATATTCACAGTGGTTACCTTGACTTTTTGGAAGTTTCAGTCCTCAAGGTGTGAATAATTCAGTCCTCAAGGTGTGAATAAACATAATTGTGCATAGGCTGTTAATGTACAATATTCACAGTGGTTACCTTGACTTTTTGGAAGTTTCAGTCCTCAAGGTGTGAATAATAGCTAACAGCCTGAATATTAGAGCTTATTAGAAATGCAGAACCCCAGCTCATCCCAGACCTCCTGAATTGAGGTAGAATCATAAACACATTCAAGTGTGAAAGATGCTGGTTAAAGGGAAATGATATTCCTGGTCTGAGAACCATGTTTTAAGTTGTGATCCAGGAGATAGCCTAGGAAGGCCTGTTGTTTGCTCAACCCACCCCACTTCATGTTCTTCCTGATATTATTGAGATTGTGGTTAATACTCACAAGTGACTCTTTTCTGCTAAAGAGTGTCCAAAATCTGGCTATTAAGAGTAGCCTTAATTATAAGAAGATTTTCATACAGACTTCGGAGAAAAGTGTTTTCAGCATTAGTGTAAATCACCTACATGTTACATTGGATATGTTTTCATTATACTTTGAGAGTAAAATCATTTCTTGTTCTCATTGCAAGTAACACTGGTTCATTTTCATGGAATTTCAAAAGATTTTAATTGTAAATTATTGTCTCAAAGTGTTTTAGGTTTGAAGACCCAACACTTAGAGATCCATAGAGATTGTGAGATCTAAGGGGCAGATGTTGGCTCAAAATTTGCTGACTACAAACCTTACAAAGTATAATATATAATTTTCATACATCTATTTTTCACTTCTGGTTGCCTCCCTCATCCAAAGATATTTCATGCTTTGGATAGAAAATCCTGTGATGTCATTTGAAAGAAAATTACGGTGTGAGTTTTGTTTATAACAATGTAGTGGTCAGAAGAACCCATGCCACGTTGGCACTAGATTACAGTTCAGAAAATGTTTATGTTCATTTGTAATGTGTCTAGATGACAGTAAAAGAGAAGGATTTGAAGTTGGTAAGAGTACAGACAAATTAAAAAAGTTTCCTAAAATAAAATTTAATATGACATAACATAATATGATGATCTGATGTAAAATTATAATATAAAACTATATAATAAAACATGTACAGAAAATGACAGTCAAAAAGAGAAAAGTAGCAGATAATATACTCTTAAATTATATTTGGATAAATTTAAAAAGTAACTTATTCTCACTCACTATCATATGTACTCTTCTCACTAGGGGAGGTGACATTATAAAAAAGTAGTAGATCAGGCACATACACCGAATCAGCAAATGATTCATGTCCGTCTATCTGCATAATTCTCAGTTGGATGCTGAGCTGATACTTAAGAAAAGAGAACAAAGTAAAGGTTTACTGATCATTGTAAAGTACTAATTGTTCAGCATGTTTTCAAGAGGAGGGTAAATGTTTAAAAATATGGAAAAATTGTAACATAAATTATAAATTAATTTTTAAAGTTCAAAATGGGGTGAAAAGAAGAATGAAAAATATAGACAAAATAATAGGAGACAGATAAAAATGGAAGATGAAAATAAGTGGTGAAGCCATTGAAATAAAGACTTTTCAAAATTTAGGTTTTTACTGTTTGATGTGTGTCAGAGAAATTATCTCCTTTTGGCATAATATTTCTTCAAAGTATATCTGTATTTAGGTTTCTGCTTTTATATTCCCCTTTAAACTGCTTGAGATGAAGTACTCAACACTGTGGTGCTTTATTTCTTTTCTTGTGCTACAGGTTACATAAAATCTTTACAATCCTATAAATAGCAAAAGTATACAATGAATGAATTTAATGAACTACTGAAAATAGGGTTTGAATATATTATACAATTCAGATCTTTCATAGGAGTTTGAATGAAATGAAGAAAAGGGCAAGCAATTTGTCAATGAGAGTTACATCTAAGAAAATCTGGGCCTACTTGTCTAAATTTTCCTTTTCATTAAAGCTCATTAATGAATTTATTGGAGATTTAAAAATTTGATAACTACTATGTTCAGGAGCTGTTCTCTGAACATGGACTCATAGGTATATATTTTTCCCTTTAATATTTCTTTCCCATGGTCCACCATGAGATAAGATTACGGTGGGATCGTGGTGAAGCAAATGAATCCTACAGGGCAGGTGTAGATCACATAGGGCAGGATTGCCAAACTAGCCTACAGTGCAAGTATGACATGTGGCTTGCGAATCACTGTAACTGATTTTTGTAACTTTAAATATTTGAAATATCAAGAGAAGCACGTTATGAAACGTGGAATTCTATCTTAGCTTCCATAAGTAATTCAAGAGTGAAATAGGAAATCAATTAAAAAGGATACTATTGATACATAAATAACTCTGAGTTCTGTTGAAGCAGGTAGTTACTAGTACTCCTGAGAAATATGATACCTGCACTTTTACAATAATCAGAGGTAGGAAACTCTGAACAGCATGTAAAACATGAAGGATACTTATTTTTTAAGGTTTTTTGGGTAAAGGAGAGGAGAGGTTTCAGCAGGAAGAAATGAAATGAAAGGAAAATGCTGCAATACCAGAAATCATACAAGAAGTAAACTACTAAAACATACATATTAGGACTATAAGAGGATGTCAGAGTAAGAGTAAAGTTCAAAATTATTTGAAGACATTTCTTCAGAAACTCCTGAGAAACTTGATGTAGTGGTTCATATAGATCTTTTACTTTGTAATGTTGTCTACATGGAAGTAGAATACTTTTGAAAAGATTACAATAAGTGCTGATAAGATTACATGTACTCTGCTGTATTCATTTTATTTAGAAACTAATGAGTTTAATTGTAGATTCTGAAAAGATTGAAACATTTTAATCTTGCTTACCAACATTGTAAATTTCCAAACACTATATCTTATGATTTCTTAAAACACAATCTAAATCTTTTTATGCAATTTTATGTCCATTTCCTGGACAGATAATTACATAGGTGATAGAATTATTTTACTGTCTGTGTCCTTTAACAAACTTATCCAATGGATGTCCCATTAACTCAAGAGCTAGAGAAGCTGTTAATGAAATTTATAGCATGTAAAATTTTCTGGGTAATTTTTTTTACAAGACTTGTAAAATGGGTCATTATGTAATGAACAAGAGAAATCTTTTCTGCTTGATATATATACTGTCTTTCCTCATATTGCAGAACAAACACAAAGGAAAATCTAGTCTAATAAGAAAGTGTTATTGTCTATAAACTGAAAGAAACAAACCTTTTCTTTTCTTTTTTTTTAAAGATTTATTTATTTATGCATACAAGAATTGGGGTACAGGCCAGAGATGCAGGGGTGGTGTGAGGATTCACCAGAGACAGAGGGGGGAGCAGAACAGGCAGAAGGACTTGAATACACTGCTGAGGGGAGCAGCAGGCGAGACAGAAGAGGTCTGCTGTACCATGTGGGTCCCCTCCCTGGTCGGTAGCAGGGATCGAACTTGTGCTGCATTGTCAGAGTTTGTCTACGGCCATACCACCCTAACCGCGCCCGATCTCGTCCGAACTTGTGCTGCAGTAACTGCAGGTTTGCTTCATAGTGCGTTGCTTAATCCACTGCGCCACCAGGGAGGCCCCAGACATTATTTTCTTTAAAGTGGTTGTAGAATCCTGATGAAGAAAAGCTATCAGAATCCATGCCAAGTAAGCCACGTGATAAAGAACCAAGGAGGAGTGTGAGGAGATAGATTTCAGTCTGATTTTGCTGTGGGGGCTTCAGCAAGCCATTTCTTCTTTTATTTCTCATCTACTCATCTATGTGTCGATTGGATATTACACAATTTTTTTCTAGTTTTACAATAAAACCATCTCATTCTAAACTTCCTCTGAATTAGAACTATTTTAAGGAGTATGGTGAGGTCTCCAAAGGTTATACAGTAGGACAAGTTTAATTTTAAATGAGTAACTATAAAAGTAAGTAACTTCAAAAAGGAGTAAAGTACTGATGAATGCTATAATACACGTGACCCTAAAAACATTGTTAAGCCAAGGAAACCAGTCACAAAATTGCTACATGTTGTATGATTTCATTTATTTGAAATGTTCAGAATTGGCAAAATCTCTATAGAAATGGGGATATTACTAGTTACCTTGAGCTAAGAGAAGGAGAGAAGGGGAGTGTCTGCTAACGGATATGTACTTTCTTGGGGTGGTGATGAAATGGTACGTAATTAGATTGTGCTGTGGCCTAACTGGAGTAGTCTGGAGAGTGTGTTTATTGCTTGTTTTAATTCTGGTTTTGTTGTTTGCTTAGATTTTTTTAAAAATCAAGAAAATGTGACTATATAAAAAATTCTCTCATCAAAAGTTTTATCCCATTATTCCAGAGGCTAATTTGCCAGTAAATTTTGGGATATTTTAGACACAGAATCTTTATTCATTTTTTCCCTGATTTTCTTTTTGCTAATTTTAATTTTTTTTTCTTATGTTTACTTTTCTAGACTATTTTACTTAGAGTTTCCAGATACAGGTTCTTTCTCTAGTGCAGGGGCGAATCTTCAGGCTCTCTCTGTCTTAGGAGACTTCCAAATTTCAATAAAGTGGTTTCTTTGCTAATCTCTATTTTCTCTTTGCAGCATTAATAAATCCAAAGTTGACTCACTGAACAAACACTGTTCTTTATCAGTAGTCAAGATCTGTGTTGGTTCAGCAACGAGGCATAATTTATAAAGCTTGTCTGATATTTAGAAAAATGTTGATAATAAGTTGAATAAACAATAAGCTAAGTTAGTAAAAGAACAGTAATAACCCATTCAACAAGCCTGATTTGAATACTGCTAGTTGTATGCAGTGCCATAGAATAATTGGAAATTAAACTAGTCAGTAAGTAGTTAGAGGATGGACATTGTTTTTGAAAAGGAAGGTGAAAGTTTTAGATTGCAAATATACTTTGCACAATATAAAAATATTCCACTTTGGATTAAATAAAATACTAATAACCCTGCTTCCATTAGTAAGTTTTATTAAATTGTACATGAATGAAAATAATATTCAAGATAGTTTAGAGAAAAAAATATGTAATACCTAATATATGAATGAATGATAAAACAGTTCCATGCATTGTATACTACAGATGAATTTTCTTTTAGGTTTATTCAAGTCAATGATGGTTATCTATTTTATGGAGTCATTTAAAATACCTCAAAGCATTAAGTGCCTTAGAATATGCTTTTCCTTTTTTTCAGTGTTTTACCCTTCTAAAACGGAAACACATTTTTCTAATTTGTATTAAATACAAGGAAAAATTTTTACAAAAATATTTTTCTTTTTAAATTCAAGGGCATGAGAAATCTGTCAGTGAGACTTATTATTCTAATTATACACTGCAATTTCAATGGCTAATTTGATGACAACAGAAACTGATAAAGAAATCCCTAAGATGGTCCTTCTATGACTACTTTTCAAGGATTTTTTTTAGTATGGTTGAAAGCATTTCACTGTCTGTGCATCATATCCTGTTCTATTGCCCCAATTGCAATTTTGTGGCAGATTTTGCACAGTCATCAGAGTACTGAGTCATCAGTGACCAAATCTCATATATTTGGTTAACTACATCACAGTGATCACATTGATTGAAAATTTCAAATGTAACTTTATTTATTTAAATAGCCAGGTAGAGGGCTGAATGTGTTGTAGCAAAAAAAAAAAAAAAGAAAATCACATTCAGAGTTACTAATGTCAATAAATTAAAAGTTGATAGCAGTAGTGGAGAAATATTTTGTATAGCTCATGTTTTATGGTCCATTTTCAACAGAATTTAACTTCTTAGTTTAGAACCTAATCTCCTTTATACAGGCATGTAATAAAGTGAAACATGAATTAGTTTTATATTAAAATAAATCTTGGTTTGAATTCTGACCATGATTAGTTTTGGATTAATTTCTTGAGTATAAGATAAAATTTATCTACCTGATTTTATTGAAAAAACTCAACAAAATAATATGTGTAAGGCTCTTAATGTTGTCCAGATATGCCAAGTTTTATTATATAGGTGATTATGTGGCTATTTTATATGACTGGATCTGTAAATCATTGTTCTAAAAATCAAAACCTTATAATTCCAAAATACTCTTTCCCTAAATCTTAAATGTCTTTATACTTCCTGTTTTACTTTATAATGAGTGGAACAAATTAATGAACGAATGAGATAATTCTCCATTTGAAATTGCTTTCATATTTTCATAATACTAAATGTGACACTAAATAATAAATGTTTACTAAATATTTGGATACCTGCTGAAATTGCCAGTCCACTGAGGCTATTGCCATTCAGAAGCATAGAAAATTTTAGTTCATTTTCACCTACTTTTATATGTTGGAGAAGATTTCACCTACAATATAAATGTTCACAAACTCTCATAACCAACAGGAATGTATTTTCTGAAACAAAATGAAAGGAAATTTTCAGACTATCCCATTTTCAAATCACTGACTCTAAACACTGCCTTTAACTGAAACATAGACCCTACCCCTGTTTAATGAAACTCTTCCAGCTGATACAAGAGATTACAACATGATACAGATCTAAGAAGTACAGTACTAAAAAGTACAAAGTGGGAAAGGAGCATGGAGGAGGCTTCCTTGAAACAGACTTGTCCTAAATTTACAAATCCATGAGGGAAAACTGTGTTGTAAAAATATATTACTGATAAAACCAATTTCTGATATGTTCAAATAAATTGATGATGTGATTTTTATTGGCTCCGCTGAACAATTGAAATTGACAAGGTAATTGATGATATTGGCTGCTTAGTGGTGAGCATGCTGCCTTCTATTTGCCTATAGCTAAGTACCAAAAACGTGCTGCAAAATAAAGGATGAAACATAAATTTTCGAATTCTGATATGCAAGCCATGTGCAAATATCTTCAATTAGAATTTATATTTAATTCCAATTGAAAAGTCACACTGAAGGGGGAAAGTCCTATCAAGTTAACAAATATAAAATAGGTTTCCGTTAGGCATCAGATACCATTAAAAATCAGAAAATGTGCATATTGGCAACTATAGTTGCCCTCTGCCTGATATCAGTCATTGACACTTCTGAATACTATTAAACAAGCCTAATCCTAGACATTTAATAAGGAGCAACATACATGCCAAGAAAGACATACTAATGGCCCTTTAAATACAAGCCCATTTAAGGCTCTATTTAACAGACTAGTCGAGCTGATTTCTCTGCAGTTCCCACAATATTATGACCAAGGTTGTGCCCGTGAAAACAGTCTGTGTTGTAACCTCTCAGGAACACATCTTTTACCCGGGCCTCAAACTATTCCCACAAAGATCCAAGGAATGTGAGCTTCCAACTAAAAAATAAATCACAAAACCTTCTGCCCAAGGAAGTTGGCCACAGCTGAGAGAGAGAGAGAGAGATTCATCGTCCAAAACTAAGTGGTTTGTGGAGCTAGAGTCACATGACTATGGCTTAGTTACAGAAGGCAGAATGCTCTTTTCTTTGCCTTTTTTTTTTTCTTTTAAAAGGTTTATTTTTATTTATTTGTGCATACAAGAACTGGGGTGTAGGCCAGAGGTGTGTGTGGAGGAGGTGAGAGGGTTCACCACAGAGTGGGAACCAGAACAGACAGCTCTACTGAAATACTCTGCTGAGGGGAGCAACGGGCAAAAGAGGAGAGGTCTGCTGCTCCATGTGTGTTAATTCACTGTCCAGAGATGAAACGTATGCTGTAGTGGCTGGCAATAGCTTGATAGTGCTGAGATTTAACCCCTTGTGCCAACAGAGAGGGCCCAGAATGCTCAGCTTTTCTAAAGAAAAGTGATCTTTTACTCCCACTAACACTTATAAAGAACTACCAAAATAATGCAGTGTCTAATAATAAATGTGTATTCCTTCTGAGACTCAATTCTGTCCCTAGTTTACTGATTTATCATATACATGAGATCTGACAAATTATTACCAGACTTCTTGGCAACACTCGGATTAATTTGATACTTGTCCATCCAGATCTTGAAATTCTGGCACGGCTGTTTCTGTCTATCTCCCTTTCTCTCTCCAAATTCTTTCTCAGCCCAGTTTCTCCAGTGTGTAGGTGAGTGAGACCTAATATTTCATTCAATTGATTAGTAGCTACAAACCTTGTAAACTTCATTTGGTATAAGTCTTATATATTTGATTAGCCATCAAATAGCTGCTAATAATAAATCTAAAGGAAATGAAACGATTCAGTTAAACCAAACAAAATAGAACCAACCAGGAGAAATTTTTAAGCTATGTGCATAGATAAATTCTCATCCCTCATAACAAAAAATGGGAAATTGTTTTAAATATTGATTTAAAATGCTCAAATGTTTTTATCCATTTTGGCTACAGCTAATATGCTGTATCTGTATAAATAAGTCTGAAACATTAAGTTGTGGAGGATATGAACTAAAACTGCAACCTGCATTAAATGAAAGGTGTTTTTACCAATTGACCATTCAGTCAGTGAAATTTCAATTAGTGTCAACTTAGTTCTGAGAATTTCCTGAGTTTTGGTTAGTTTTTATTTTTGCTTGTTTTGTGTTGACTTTTAGTAAATAAGTTCAGCTTTGCCAGGCTTGGCTTACAGAATCAGATTGCAAGAGTCTGTAGTATGATGAGGTGAATTTTGTTTCTTCTTCATTTGGTCTAAGGTGTAAATATGTAAAATCATTTCCTTTATAACTTAACTCTTTATTATTTCAAGTCACCACAAATACCCAGAGTTTTTACATGACTTCTGTCTTCTGTAGTAGAAAAACACACAGAAAGTCTTTGAGATAATACAAGCCACACAATGTACTGTTTCAAGATGAGCTGTGATGTCCATATACAAAATCCATGGTGATCTTATGACTAATGGTTCTGATCTCTCTCTCTTTGCCTGTTTATCTGCCATCAGCACTACAAATGGCATAATATAACATAGCTATTTGCTTTGAGTTTTTTTGAGTGTATGAATAAGAAAAAAATAGATACAACTATGCACAGAAAATTATGAATTCATTTCCTCTACTGGCATTAATTACATGGAAATTATATGGAAAACGCTCACTCAATTATGGTAAATACATGTTAATCCAAACACTTAAGTTTTTCTTAAAATGAAGATATAGTTATCTATTTTAACTAGCTTTTCATGAGACATCTATTTGGAGACATTTTCAGTCTATTTTGGAATGTTGTTAATACCAGACCTACTTGTATGGAATGCAAGATTAACAACATTCCTGAAAATATAGAAGAAACTTGTCATTCATTGTTATGGTTATAAGAGCAGCAGATGTTACAAAATTTCAGCACTAGCATTAGTAAGCTAATCACTACTTCCCCATTAAAAAATTCATTATTATTTTTTAATATTTTAGACCAATAAAATTGCTATATTCTGAAAGGATGTTACATGATATCATCTATTAAAATATGGCTGCTGTTTTCTGACTACATAAGACCAAACTGTGGGATCCACTATTTTCACCCCATATGAGAATTCTTGGATTTAATATAGTATGATTTATAATAGATAATGTAGAGAGAATAAAACAAGATACATGTGTTTTCAAGGTTCATCTTTTATTTAATCTTTTAAAACACCTCTTACTCAAAAGAAAAACCAGCTAGTAGCTATTGAAAAAAGCACTGAATCTTTTAAATGCTTTTTTTAAAGTATTTTAAAACATTTCTTACTCAGAGAAGAAACCAGCTGGTAGCTACTGAAAAAAGCATTACATCAGGATAGAGAAACCAAGTTGGTCCTTCTACTCTGTTGGCTATGGGTTATTTTCTGATCCAGTTAGAGGCTCTAGAAAGTGAGCTATGGTAGACTCATTAGGAAGATTATAGAAATCCAACTTGGAAAATAGGGTAGAGTTTTATTGCCAGTTGGAGATGAAATATATTTCTAGTTCTTTAGCAATCAAAGTTCAGAAACAGTAAGACAAAGAAAAATGTAGGACTGGTAGACTAATTAGCTGCTGGGAACTAGCAAACAAGTTTCCTTTACTGGAGACACTATATTTTCTTGATAGTTTAGCAAGTGATTTTCCCTTAACAATTGTTAACACATCACTAACCCAGTGGAATCTTGAGCCAGCTGAAGTCTACCCACAGTTATACACCCTCTTGGCCTGTAAGGTTGGAAGGACTGCCATCAGCAAAGTGGCACATACTCAGTTTATTAAATGCTCCTTTCTCTGTAGTGTTACACAATCTACCCTGGACATTGATTTTACATTTATTGTAGAACTTATTTTTTTAATCGTCCATGTACTATATATCATTATTTGCTTATTTGTCTTATCTGAAATCTTTGCCCCAATATACCTCCCCTGATTACAAACTCCTTGAATATGAAGTTTTCCTTCATATTTAAAAAACATCACTGAACATGTTGCTTTTACAAAATAAACACTGAATACAAGTTTTTTTTTAATAAATGAAGGTATGAAAGCATAGACACATAAGTTAATTGGTGAATCTATTTATGTGTATATCCTTTATATGCCAAAAGAGATTCAAAGAGACAGCTAATATGGATAAATATCGATATATTTACCATGGTAGCATTTCTTTCTTTTTTTTTAAAGATTTATTTATTTATGCATACAAGAACTGGGGTACAGGCCAGAGGTGTGGGGGTGGTGAGAGAATCCACCAGACAGAGCAGGATGCAGAACAGGCAGATTGACAGAAACACACTGCTGAGGGGAGCAGCGGGCACAGCAGGAGAGGTCTGCTACGCCATGTGGGTCACCTCCCTGGCCGGCAGCAGGGATCAAACTCGTGCTGCAGTGGCTGCGGTTTGTTTCATAGTGCGTTGCTTAACCCACTGCGCCACCAGGGCGGGCCCTACCATGGTAGCATTTCATAGTCATTAAATATATTCATTCCTAGCATGCTTGGTTTAAATCAAGTTATTACAGGAATGTTCCAGGAGAGTCATTGTTTAGGATTCTCACATAATTTCCCAGGAAAAAATAAATTAAAATGTTTGTTATAAGATTTAGTAGATCAAAACTGTTAAATCATTTAACAGAATTCCCACAAGAGCAAGCACCAGACAAATCTTGTTAAATTGAGTGATTCTTTGATCCCTGCAGAACTAGTCTACATGCATTCTTGTGCTCATAATGTAAAATAAAAGAACACAAACAATATACAAACAACATATAAAGACTTATAATGCAAATAATAGCAAACTTTTTTAAGATCAACAATGTTATGATGAATTGAACACATTTTGTAACATTAGGTTTAAAAGTTAAAGATCTAGACCTGAAGTTTCTGCTTTGATCTGAAATTTGATTTCCTTATTGAACTTCTTTCTTTTCAGTAAAGCTACAGATTACAATAGTTGATCAATAAAAGCTAAGAGAAGTAATAGGTTCTTCATCTATATGTGTTATTATAGAAAAACACTTATCTTTTGACATCTCTCTACTTACTATTCAACCTTATATATCTGAACTCCACCTTCCAGACTTTCACTTTTAAGAGAGTAGATGATTTCTGATTCTTAATAATTCAGATGATTTATTTTTTTCTTCTCTGCTCATTTTTTATCTTTCATACCAGATCTAGTGTTCATGCGATTACCAAGCAGGTTGCTTTACCCTCGGCTGAGCTCCTGAGGACACTTGGAATCACAAGGAGCATAAAAAGCAAGATGGAATGCCTGTCAAGAACAGGAGTGTACGCAAGGATAATTGCAAAAGGTCAATAAAGAAGAGGTGCTGTCATGGTCAAGTTGGAAACTATATCATTTTAGGCCACGAACAACAAATAGATGAGATGTAGAAAAAATAGATGATGGAGTGACATGTAAAGAAATGTAATTTGGTAATAACAAAACTGGCTGTGCTGGAGTTGAAACAGTAAAATTAAAGCCACAGGATTAGAGTAGAATTTTCTCAAATATATGATACTTCCAGAAAATAAAATATATTTTAAGAAATTGTTCATTATCTTCTTTGTGCCAGATCTTGAATAGGTATATAGAAATGAACAGAAAAGGAATCCTGAAAAAGTTTTAATCTAGCAAGGAACTTACACAAACAATAAAATGAATGTATAAATTCAGAGCACAGTGAGAATACACAGCAAGAATAATTAAGAATAATTAAGAATAATAGGGGTCAATCAATATAAAATGAATTCTAACTATGCTGTTTAGCCCAGTCAGGTAGGGACTTGATAATATTTATATTAATTTCTAATTACATGATTGATGCATTTCCTAAAACAGTTCCTCAGAATGCTTCTCATTTGCCCTAGCATTTCCATCTTTCTCCTCACTCCAGATTCTTTGTGATGATCTCACCTGCTGCAGGCAGAGACTCCAGCAATGGCCCTTGCAGCCTTCTTTTTGATTTGAGTGCTCTTAAATCAAACATACTATCTGTATCTGTTTGTCCTTTTACTGCCCAGGTTCAGATTCAGACTTTACTTTTGTAGTTCAAGATGAAACTTTCTACAAGCATATAACTCTTCCCTACATTAATCAGGATCTGCTTCTATCGCTTACCTACTCTTTCTCTTACATTTCGAATCTTTTTCTCTTCATTGACTCCTTCCCCTGACCCTCCCTTGTACTCAGGTTATGTCTATTAAATCTGATGAACTTTCAAATTCCTTTCTTTCATGGGCTGACTTTGGAGAAAAGTAACACAAGTTGCTGCCTTTGTTTATTATCAACTATTCAGTAAATGGCTTGCTGCCTGGTGTCTGCAGCTATTAGATTCTCTCTAAAGGCCACCAATAACCTACTGATCACGGACCTCTGTCTGGGTATTGTTCTCAGTCTCAGTCCTCGACCTCCAAATAGCATCTGTTTTCTGAGCTATCTTGATCTGAAACTCATTTTATCATGACTTGTATTCTACTAAGTTGTTTGTTTTGTTTTTGCCTATTTCTGTCTACTCAGTAGTTATCTCTTTGATTGACTCAGAAGACCTTTAAGATAGAGGCAAGCTGTAACTAATTGTGTGGTGCTGTCTGTAAAGGAGTTAGCCTGACTCTATTTGTATATTCGAGCACCACTTTTTGTATAGTGCTTAACAGTGAGCAGACTGAACTCCAAACACTAGTGCATTTAATTCTCACGAAACCCCCCATACAAATTAAAAAATAGAGATACTAGTGGACAGAGTGTTTAAGTGATCTGCTCCAGGAAAAAACCAGCTATGTTTAAGAAGAACACAGAACAATATTGTCAGTCTTTTATAGATAATGCAAATGGGAAGGGAATTTCCTTATTTTTATATTTACTTCCGTTCTAAAAAAATCTACAATCTCATGGGTCATAAAAATATAAATTTGAAAAGGGTTATTTTTAATCATAGTCATGGAAACAGAACTGTATCTGATTGTTCAGTAATGCATAGTTTTTTCATAATGCATTTTTAATCATTTTATCTTTCAAGAAATCTAAAATAATCACTGTAGATGCTCTTATATATTAGAATATTAGAAACCACTTAAAGTTCTGGTATTCAGTGTGGGTAGAACAGAAAAGTAATACCAAATGTTACTTTATTAAGGTTTATTGCTACTTAGGTGTGTTACACATTTGCAGATGTACTAGGGAATGTAATCCACTGTGTAATTAAGGGTAATTTCTACTGACATGCCTTTGCCTAGATACAGATGAAATAATGCCACTAAGATCTAGTATCTCTCAATAGCCTTACTACTTATAATAAATGTTTATATCTCATAGTTAAACTTCTAAATTTATTTAATTATAATTTACTCTATTAAAAAGAAATAGCTAAATGTGGCCAAATATTTCCTTGAAAGTGCCAGAGCTAGAATGAGAAAAGCTCAACTTCAAAGTCAAATTAGTAGATGCCAGATTAAAGAAAGAATGCAGGCTCAGATTAAAATCTTTCAGAAGAAATGAAAGGTTGTGCAGAGGGAGAATTCAGAAGAAGGAGGATTATGAAGTATGTGGTGTGTAAGGGTAAAGAGGGAAGGGGAGAAGATTGCATTGCAGATGGCATGTCACTGAGGTGAAATAACACAGAAAAATTATCAGCAAGTTCATATCCTAAAAGACACATGTGACCAAGAATCTGAAGAAATATTTAGTTTGATCCAAGAGAGACTTCACTGTGCAGTTTCTGGTATGTATCTTGGTTGTTGTCTTGTTTTAATTTTCAGTCAGCTTGTTATGACAACAGATTGAACAATATACATTTACATTGTTTTCACTAATTTACACTGAATACTACTTGTATTTTGGATGATGCATTAATTTGAATAATTCTCATTCTTTGTATAAATGAAGTAGGATTTCCTATGGCCATAAACCCTATGAGCAGCAGCCTCCATTGGGTCTAGGAAGCACAGAAGACATGAAAAAAAAAATCAGTCCCTCTAGGTATGTTCACTGGAGACACAGAATGTGCGGGGAAGATCACTTCCTCCTCCCCCTCCCTGAGAAGACTCCTGCCAATGCCACCTCACTAATGAAGGTGATGGTGAGAAAGGCTATTAACGTTTCTTAGCAACACCAGAGATGAAATGATGCTTTTCTCCAAAGTTTAGCTGAGAATGATTCTGAAATCACTGTAGTCAATAAATGATTCCAATAACCAGTAAGCAACTAAGACCAAATTCTAATATTGATAAATAATAAGTTTTTTAATTTTATGAGATTTGTATGAAATTCTGAGTATAATTATTACCGTTAAAATGTCTCATCAAATCTGTTAAAATTATATTAACAGTATTCTTAGATTTCTTACCATGAGAAGTGTTAGCATATGTCATCTATTTTGTTTGTTTGACACAAAACTTAGTATCTGTTAAAATTTTGTTTTGAGACTGTTATAGGGACAGACTTGAGCAAAATTTGCTTCCGTAAAACTTGCATTTAAACTTTGATATTCAACAAATTGTTCTTTCAAGAGTCAAATCACTGAATTTAATAAGCGTATTTGAGAAGAAATAATTATTAATCATATATAATGGAATAATTTTTTGATATTTTAATAATACACATTTATATACATATATGTTACCCATAAAGGGAAAGAGACTGGATGAGACAAATATACGTGCATGTGTGTGTGTGTTCTAGTGATACAAATTTTTTTGTTTCCAAAATCAATGTTCCAAACTGCCAGACTGATAATATCCCCCCATCTCACTAAAATTAGGGCCAGACTATGTAACAATGCATATTATACCATTTTGTTATTTTTGTAAATGATTTTCAAAAAACAAAGTCTGCAGTTCAGCTAAGCAAGACCAAAGATTCCAATCTGACTTTCTGTTTAGTCTACAATTCATCTTTGGGTCATGCACTTCAAGAACATATGTCAATTATTAGCTGAAAAACTACTGTAATGCTAGAAATTTAGACTTTTAAAATATGGTAGAGCCTTTTTCTCTAGTTGCTGTAACTAATTTTCAACAATAACACAAAGAGAAAGAAAACTAATATTTCCAAAAAGAAAACTTGTGGTGGTTACAAATCATCCATTTTCTGTTTTCTTTATTTGTCATTTTCCTTTCAAAAGAATCTGAATCAATTATGCCATCATTTTTGTGACTCATGTAGCCTTCAGTACATTTACTATAGTAAATTTGTGCCAAAACTGAAGATTTCTCTGTAATATGTGGAATGGGAAACAGAGGACTTTTCCATAGCGGTGGTAGTTTCAGCACTCTAAGTTTCTATCAAGATAATCTCTAGGTCATTACCAACATTTTGGTTGAAATGATAATCTGGGTAAAGCTTTTTCCAGGTGATTTCTGTTTTCCCCTTAGCAGCTATTTATGGACCCTGTCTGTTCCCATCCCTGCTATAATGCCCACCCACTCTCCAAGAACACTCTCCAAGGTTCCCTTGATTTCCAAAGCCATGCCTAATTCTCAATGCTTTATCCTGACACAACCTTTCTAAAGTAAACTATACTGCAAAAACCAGTGATCCTCAGGTGTATATTCTTAGAACTTCCAGTTTTTTTTTTTAAAGATTGATTTATTTATGCATAAGAGAACTGGGGTATGGGGTAAAGGCCAGAAGTGTGGGGCTGTGAGAGGATTCACCAGAGAAAGAGCAGGGAACAGAACAGGCAGATTGACTGAAGTACACTGCTGAGAGGAACAGTGGGCCAGACAGGAGAGGGCTCCTGTGCCATGTGGGTCACCTCACTGGCCAGGGATCGAAAATCAGGCTGCAATGGCTGCGGATGCTCCATAGTGCAATGCTTAAACCCTTTGTGGCACCAGGGAGGCCCAGAACTCCCAGTTCTGCTTCCTCATATATGACAGGAAGATTAAGCTAAGATTTTAGTTTCTAATTTTACTTCTATACTTGCACTGCAGGTCCTGTGGGTGTAGCCAACCATGGTGGTATAGATAGGCCTGAAAGAGGAGGACCTGAAGTTGAAGCCAGGGCAGCTTTTGCTGAGGCCTAGCAGAGAGCCTTGCAGAGGAGCACAAGTGCAAGGGGCCCAAGCCTGGCGGAGCTTGGATTAACAGGGGAGCACAGCCAGAAATAGGGCCCAGCGGCTAGCTGGCTCTGCTCTGATTGGTCAGCAGGGTGCTTGCTTGTTTGAGGACACTACTTGCTTATTAACCTGCAGTTGAAGACTGTGATGAGCCATGTCTCTTTGTCTGCCAGGGGTGAACCTACTTGAAGGCTGCCTTTTGGGCCCCATCTAACCTGAGGTGGGTAGAGTTCTCATCAAGGGTTTGCCCTCAAGGACTGGTAGTATAGAGGATGGATTCTAAGATGGCACTCACCCCCACTGTTTTCAGCAAGAGATTGCCAAGATAGTTGCTGCCAGTGACTCTAACCCCAAATTATTCCCTTGTTTCCTTGCCCGGCCTAATGGTGAAAAGATGGTGTTGTTGCCCCCAGTGGGTTCACTGCTCGTAGTTCCTGGTTAGTTAATCCACAACATAGGATTTACACTGGGGAAAGTTGCTTTATTGCTTGACTAGTAAACAAGGAGGTAAGACTGTCAGTGCAAATCTGCCCTCCTCCTGCCACAGGGTTTGGGCTTTGGGGAGATCGGGAATGGACAGGAATGGTCAGGAGAAGGAGAGATGTGAAATTTTCATTGTGTGGGTGCAGTGCTGCCTTTCAATGGGTTGTATGTTCCTCTGGAATGGTCTGGGATGTACCGGGGGTGTGATTGGAGAGCTCTATATCACAAGTCTACTCAGATGTTGAAGGGATTGTGCCCCTCAAAGTTCCAGCTTTGGAAATTAATCTATGGCTGGTCAGTCTAAACTTGCCCTCAGTGCTTCCTACTGAGCCTGCTGATTGATTGACAACAAGCAGATAGGAGTTGTACATCCTGAGCAGGGAGTTACATGCTGGAAAGAACAGTAAGAATTGGTCCTTTCCACAATCTATGTTTTGATTTTTTGGTAAAATAGATTTTTTTTGGCTTTGCAAGACTGCCTTTTACATCTGTGTGCTACAAAACAACCTCTGTGTTTTATGAAACAATTTTTAGCTGTGGACACAGGCCCCTGCTTTACAAGAAAATTTCTGGCCGCAACTTTAATATCTGGGATGTTTTCACCAATGGGCCAGGTGCTATTCAGACACGTGCACTATTTTGGGCCCCAGAGCAAGTAAGTTTGCTCATGGGCCTATTATGTCTAAAACTGAAGTTCTTAGCCTCTTCTTTTTGCCCTCAGCTTTCCCGTGCTCACTTCCCTTTGGCCTTCAATTCAGGGTACCCAGGGACTGGTCTCCACTTTGCTGGGTTGTAGAGTTGGAGTGTCAGGTAAATTATTCCCAGTTAAGCTCACCCTCCCCAGGTAAAACTTCTGCACGTTAAAGATCTTTCCCTAGGGCCTCCCTGGTGGCACAGCGGGTTGTGCGCCACACTGTGAAGTATCTGCGGCACAGAAGCAGGAGTTTGATCCCTGGCCAGGGCGGGAACCCACATGGTGCAGCAGACCTCTTCTGCCTCGCCCACTGCTCCCCTCAGCAGTGTATTTCGGTCTATCTGCCTCTTCTGCTCCCCACTCTGTCCTTGGTGAATCCTCTCACCTCCCGCTACTCTGCTACTCTGACCTGTACCCCAGCTCTTGTATGCATAAATAAATAAATCTTCAAAAAAAGAAAATCTTTCCCTGATTGCACCTCATTGCCAGGAGGTGGGTTTCTTCTTTGGCAAGAACATCTCTGTCCTACCCACCTGGATGCTGCCTTTATATCCTTTGTTGTAGAAGCTCTGTTTGTCCAGGTTTCAGATCTGCTCTGTGCAGTTTAATCCATGTTTAGTTGTAGATTTGTTGTGATCGTGGTGGTAAAATAGAGCAGAGTTTAGAGAACTGTACACCACTTACGAGTACTCACTGAATTGCAAGATATAGCCCAGTCTCACAGTGAAACAATAACAGTTTATTGACAAACGGAAATATTGCTAAGGCGAGAAATGACTAGTTGTTCTACCCGAGACAGTGTCCACAGCGTATAGAGTCCAAGCTAAAAGTTGATTATGCAACATAACGTCCTCCCTCAGCTGAGAGCCGGGGACTGGCGGCACCCCTAGGAAGTGAGCCAGGATCCCGCTAACCTGCAGCAACTGGAGGTCAGTCACAGGTGGCGCAGCTGAGGCCACACCAGAGCACATTAGGCCAGGCCACAGCAGCGTCTCTCCTGAAGCCAGAGCCGGCCTCCTAACTGCTTTTCGGCAAGCTTCTTCCAAGCAGTCTTCTAGTCTCTCAATTTCAGAACCCAAATGAAGTTTCAGCTTATATCCCGCTTCAGGGCACCTGCTTTTCAAAGCTAACAGGTTTGTTTTTCAAAGCTGTTGCTTCCAAGGCTGATTTGCGGCAGATGCAAACTTGAAGCTAATTGGTGCCAGTGGGAGCTCGGACCTGGTTCAGGACCGAAACCCCTACAGTGCACCCATCCAATCAGCCTGCACCATCTCCTGCAGAAGCGGGCCATACAAGCTCTACAGAATCTGAATGGCACGAACCAGGTATAAACCTGACTGCCCTTTTCCAAAACTGCTACAGTTTTCTCTCTCTCTCTCTCTTTTTTTTTTCTTCTAAAACCCAAAACCGGGGGTCGCCGGCGAACCTGACTGCCTTGGCATATCCCAGTTTGATGCCTCAGAGAACAGGAGCCATGAGGCCTGCCCTTAAAGGAGGAGGTAGGTTCCCCCGGTCCGCCATCTTGAACCCGCTTCCCAAATATTAGTTTTAAATGGGTGAGAATTTAAAGCGGACAATTTAAGTTCAAATAAAGGTCCTGTTAAGGACAATCTAAAGAATAATATTAAATGGTGTGTAGCTGCTTTAGATTTTACATGTGAATTTTTCCTCCACCCCTAATGGCTAATTTTTGTAGTTCTAGAGATATCCTGCCAGGCCCCATGGGATAGGCACAGATGCTTGTCCATGCGCTTTCTTCTGAGTTTTCAGACTGCTTACCTCGCACTCAGCAAGGTAAGCAAAAATGTGTTTCAGTTCATCGCTCTGTGTTTAGCTTGAACTGACTGTAGCTCTGGCTTCTGTATTTGTGGTCTCCTGGGTCCCTTGCTGCAGCTGGACCTACAAGTCTAGCCAATAATAGGGGTCAGGTCAACTTTAAATTGTGTTATTTGTAATGGAACCAGGTAGTTATTAGATAATTTCCCTTTCAAACCAACTGTGATGAGATGCTAGTGTCAACTGACATTCAAGGGAGACATCTGTGCTGAGGGTTTTCCTTTAGACTACAGTGAAAACACAAGTGTTGATAAGAAAGGAACTTCAGTTCCTCCTTCTCATTGCCAAAAGAAGGCAGGAAAATTCAAGAATGCAAAATACATGCATACAAAATAAACACATCTCCTGAAGCTAAACCTGTGCTTTCTACTCTAAAATGCATATTCTCCCATTAAATATTTATATGAATATATATGAAGAATATTTATAGTGACAATACTTAATTTCCTTTATTGTGTCTGTCCTAAGCCTTGTAAAATGGTTATGGAAATAAGAAAGTCTTTTTTTTTTTTTAAGATTTATTTTATTTATGCATACAGGCACTGGGGTACAGGCCAGAGGTGTAGGGGGGTGAGAGGATTCACCACAGAGAGCAGGGAGCAGAACAGGCAGATCAACAGAAGTACACTGCTGAGGGGAGCAGCGGGCACAGCAGGAGAGGTCTGCCACACCATATGGGTCCCCTCCCTAGGGGGCAGCAGGGATCGAACTCATGCTGCAGTGGCTGCGGTTTGCTTCATAGTGCGCCGCTCAACCCACTGCGCCACCAGGGAGGCCCGGAAATAAGAAAGTCTTATTAGGAAAGACTACAGACAGTAAGTTTTATTTTTAAAAAATATATTTGAAACAGGGGTAGCAGATTTACCTAGCAGAACAGAGAAATAGAACTAGATTTGTAGTTGAAGAATAACTGATTTTTCTATTTCAATCATGTTACTTACAAATAAGATGATGTTCTTCGGTCATTTCATTTCTCCAAGCCTCAATGTCCTCACAAAAAATAGGAGCAGTAACATGTGACTTTATATAAGTACTGAATAGGATAATTAATATTGGTTAATGTAAGTTAAAAATTGCATCTAAATATAAACTCTCATAATTTTTTTAATCCTACCCCTTGTCCCAAATCTACCATTTTCATTTTCTTTTCTTTGGTAGTCCATACCTTTATCTTTTATATATTTCCCATAAATGGTAAAAGAAGAAGCCTCAATGTCATTTTTTTAGTTGCTCTAACTATGTAACTATAGATTTTGGACCACCTTTGGTCACCCATAAAAAATGACCTTTTAATGGTTTTAATATGAACATCTTGTTTGAAAGTTAACACATAGTCTTTGTGCCTGAATTAAAGCAGTGACACTTAGAGAAGTTTAGTTAATATCAGAAAGGTCTTAATATACTGATATCCATTTTACTAGTATACTGTCTTATATTTATTATATGATTTTTTGGAAATTTCTGAAACCAGCCTTGTGCCTTACATTGAACAGGCCTGAACAAAATTTATTAAATGAATATTGATTTTTTAATGACCATTCTCCCCCAAAATATGTAAAGCATTGATAGCATAGAGAAATAATTTTCTAAATGTAATGGTCTAGCAAAGAAAACAAAATTTGTTAAATCAATAAAAGAATGATTGAATTTGCAATTATGGACATTTTAAGGAATATTCAACATATAAGGAACATTTAAAACTATATCTCAATCTTGGGCCTCCATGGTGGCACAAGGGGTTAAGAAACGCACTATGAAGCCTCCACAGCCACTGCAGCAAGAGTTCAATCCCTGGCTAGGTAGAGGACCCACATGCAGCAGACCTATCCTGCCTCGCAGGCTGCTCCCCTCAGCAGTGTATTTCAGTGGATACCCCTGTTCTGCTCCCTGCTCTGTTTCTGACGAATCCTCTCACCACCCCCTACACCTCTGGCCTTACTCCACTTCTTGTATGCATAAATAAATAAATCTTTAATATATATCTTAATCTATTGGGAAACTTTTTACAAAGCAACATAAATCATTCAGTATCTATGCAGATCTCATTAACAATAAATAATGTGTTGATAATAAAAGAGAGGCCAAATCAGATATCATACTTGAAGGAACTCCTGACATCTATCCCAAAGTAATGTACAATTCTTCCATTAACAGTCTGTGACTATATCACTTAAAATGAATAACTTGTTCTCTAAAGTAGTCCTGCTGAAATAAATGGATTAAGTTTAAATATATGATCTACAGTTGAATTGTTTCAGATTTTATTTGCTATCTATGTAGAACAAGTATTTATAAATTTATTAAACAATCTTGAGAATACTTTTTCTTTTAAAATAAAATTGTACTTAATCATTGAGCATCTCCTTTACATCAAGCACTGTTCAGATATTGATAATAATTAAATGAAAAAAAAAACCTTAAATCTAGGTCTTCATGAAGATTCTATATATCTGGAAGAAAACAAAAATATTTTTATTATTATATTTTTTACCAATATATAGAAATGTTCTATAGAGCACAGTTTAAATTTGTTTCCAATTTTTATTTTTAATATCTCAAAGAGTAATTTATTATTAGTTTCCCTCAAAAGTTTTTCCACAAAATGAATGTTCTCAGGGTCACAGTTTCCTCTTCTAATATTTGAGATAATAGACTAACTTTTTTTTTTCTTTTCTCAGTGTGAGGGAAATCATTATTTTTCCTCCATTTATTCTTCCTTTACACTTAAAGAATTTCATTATACCCATCGCCCTCATAGTCTTTGTTGAAACACATTCTTGCTTTTAAATCTTTCCTTATAAATCCATCAGGTTCAAGTCTTTAATCATTTTCATTGCTTTTTTTCTGAACTCTATCCAGTTTTTCTACATACTTCTGATAATGGTGACCTTAGAAATGACTCCTCTAATCCAGGTGTGAGCTCAACATAGCTCTGTAGACAGAACCTGTCAGTTCTATACTTTATGGCATGTTTTCTGCCAAAGGAGGAAGGTTCCTTTGCTTCTAGTCAACCTTAAATTTTGAAACTCCACTTGGCTTTGACACATACCTTACTCTCTTCACCTTCACCATTAATTGTTTCTTTAGCCATTTTATCTCTCATATGACTTCAAACACTATTCATATTATGGCCACTTTCAAATCTGTATCTTCAATACAGACTTCTTTTTGAATTTTATACAAAAATGAGGAAAAAATTAAAAGATTAAAAGCAAGAGAAAACTTCTTAAAATTTGTTGAATGCTTAATATATACTGACCACCTTTACTGGCAATTTATATGCATTAATTAATGCAATCTCAAAGTATTCATCATAAAGGTACAGATAATTTTTATTTTTCCAGAAAATAATTATTAAATATATATTTAGTTTATAACTTGTATATATGTGTGTGTATATATTCATATATAATATTCATATATATATGAATAGTAATAGACACAGGTGGGTGATATTTCCTGAACTGTCTTCTTCATGTACAACTATATGCTTTTAAAACTGAATTTATCCGGGTCTCCCTGGTGGCACAGTGGGTTAAGCAACACACTATGAAGTAAACCACAGCCACTGTAGCACGAGTTCAATCCCTGACCCCGGTCAGGGAGGGGACCCACATAGCACAGCAGACCTCTCCTGCCTCGCCCACTGCTCCCCTCAGCAGTGTGTTTCAGTCAGTCTGCCTGTTCTGCTCCCCGCTCTTTCTCTGGTGAATCCTCTCACCACCCTAGACTCTGGCTTATACCTCAGCTCTTGTATGCATAAATAAATAAAATCTTTTAAAAAAAAACTGAATTTATCCAAGGACAGTTATATTTTAAAAAAATTTTCTTACCAATAATACTTTAATGACTTTCTTTTGCTATTAGACCAAACTGTATCTATAGAGCCTAGAATATTCTGACTCCTTCCTAGTTCTCCATTCTCTTTTCTTATAATTTCTGTCCCTGTACCTTAAGCTCCATAGACATTCTTCTTTAGTTCTTCAAACATGGAAACTCTTTCAGATTTAGGACCTGTGCTGCTGACAGTTCTTCTAGAACTTACTTTATTCCTATCTTTGTTACGTATATCAAATTCTTTTTTTTTTTCTTCTTTTTTTGGAGAATGCGTCTTTGTCTACATGGCTTTTATTATGTTTAGCTATGTTCCATTTAGCCCCAGTTTTTCAAGGGTTTTTATCAGAAATGGAGGCTGAATTTTATGCTTTCTAGCAACATTGATTTGATCATATGGAATTTATTCTCTGTTGATGTGGTAAATTATGTTGATTAAATTCATTCTTTAACACTCAATTTAATTTTCACACCTTTAGGGAATCTAAGTAGGTTCTTGATAGTAGTATTGAGGGACCTGCTTGCACTAGTTTGCAGAAACTGGTTGTGTTCATTCTTTTTTACCTCCATATTCAAAGATACCACACTGATACCTTAAAATCAACCACGGTATGGTTTTTAGCCCAGAATTAGGCAAATGCTACAAATCAGCACTTACTTCTCTTTCCCCTGCGGAGAGCCTAGTAAGCATCTACTAGCACAGTGCTGAGTTTTGCCTAGTCTCATTGACTACATTTGATCATTTGCTATTCACTTAACACAACTATAATTATTGATAAAATTTTGATAACTTTTAAATATCATTAAAATGTTCCCCATTAGAGCATATGAATTAGATCTTTCTTTTATGATCCTGTAAATAACACTTAGTAACTAAAAGAGTATCTAGTACTAAATAAATAGGTGTTAAATGAATAAATTAATTACTGCATTATCTTTAGTTGCTATTACACTTCCATAGATTTCAAAAATTATTCCAAAGTAATTGATGTATTAGTTATCTTTTGCTGCATATCAAATTGTCACAAAGTTAGTGGCTTAAAACAATACATGTTTATTATCTTGAAATTTCTTTGAGGTAGGTGACCCAGAAACAGCTTTCCTGCATCATCTGCTTAGAATTTCATAAGCCTGCAAGACTTCTTTTTTACATTGGTCTATGTGAGATGTGAAAATCTGATAGTAATAAATGTGATGTTTGCTTTATTCATTAAACTGTAAATGATGAGTCTCAACCTTCATGGAAATAATTCACTTCCAAACTCATTCAGGCTGCATTTATAATTCATTATCTTGTGGATGTGGAACTAGATGCCCTAGTTTCCTCCTGGTTGTTTGCTGGAAGCCTTTCTTCAGCAAACCGAGGTCATCTGAGCACTCCCAATACTGTCCCATCCTTCAAAAAAGTAAGGAGAGTCTTTAGAGTGTCTATCATTAATAGAGAGCCTTATGCATTGTGATGTAGTCAGAGGAGTGACATTTAATCAGTTTTGCTGATTCGATTGGCTAGAAGCAGTCATGGCCCTGCCCACTCTAACACAGCCCCAACCCCATAGGGTATGAACATCAGGTGGCAATGATCATGTGTATGTGGTGGGAGTTTGACATTTAGGGATTATATTTAATGTGGTCTGCCCACCACAGTGGGGAAAATAATAAAGTTCTCATTAACTTAGAAAATATAATAAAGATCTTTATTCTTTGGTACCTAATTCATAACAAGCCCTAAAAATTAAAATTAACCATGTAAAAATGTCATAAATACCAACTATAATGGAGCCAAATACAGAACTGCATGATTACTAGTTCTTTTAAAAACAGTTACGTGCATAATTAATTGATTTGGTTTCTAGTCAATGAATGGCAATAAAAATTTGGTTTAAATCTCAGTTTTTCTAAAAGACTTTTTAATAATTGAATTATTATTTAAGTACCAAATATTACAATCTTTCATAATCTGTATGGGATCACTAATCATTAAAAACTACTAGTTGTTGAGGTGTTATATTAAAGACAGATTATCTTCTTGATCACAAGAAGATCAGATCAGATTTCTCATACACAGGTCTATGAGAGATAATTAGAACATGTGGACTTCAGAAATTTGACAGATGTTTACATTATTCATATTAAACTGTAAAAAGGTAAATTCTTAGTTAAAGCTGATCCCCATTAAGCCTTAGGAGTATTTACTACATGAATGTTGAAGTGTACTTAAACCCCTTCAGTCTTACCTATATCAAAGATAGTACAAATACATTAAAAATCTAGAGAAAAATGACAAAGTAGAAAACAAAACTTTGTCTTGATTAGACTTGACTAAACATAACATGTATTTACTTTAAAATGGCAAACATAATATCTACTTCTTCCTTAAAATAGAGACCCTAAGAGATAGGTAATCTGTTAAAAATTCAGTATTGAACAGCCTAAGGATATTCTAATATCAGTTATGGCATCTTTAAGTTATTCTATTTCTAGATAAAAGTAGCAAAAACAGAGCCTCCCTGGTGCCTCATTGCGTTGGGCAGCACGCTGAGGCAAACTGCAAACACTGCAGCACAAGTTCCATCCCTTCTGCCTTCCAGGGGGGTGACCCATATGTCATAGCAGACCTCTCCTGCCTGACCGGCTGCTCCTCTCAGCAATGTTTTTCAGTCTATCTGCCTGTTCTGTTCCCCGCTCTGTCTCTGGTGGGTCCTTTCACTCACACACACACACGCACACACACACCCGCCCTGCACCTCTGGGCCGTGCCTCAGTGCTTGTATGCAAAAATAAATGAATCTTAAAATAAATTTTAAAAAGTAGCAAAAACAAACAAAAAACAGAAACAAAACTCACTCTGCTCCACTTCATCTGTGCTAAATAAATGTGTGTCCCTTATCAAAATTGGGCAGTACTGAAAGCAGTGAAGTATTTTGCAGTAAATACTGATCTAAAAAACAAAAGTAGAAACTCATGACTAAGCTTGCAGTTCATTATCTCTGTCTCTAAAGTGAAAATAGTTTGTACTAAGAAATAAGAAACTTTAACTTAATGCGTTTTAAGTCTTTCTGCCAAACTTTCTTAGCATCTGCCATGACTGCAAGTTATTCATGAAATTTTCATTTGCTCAAGTAAGTCGATAACAATGTGGTAATGAGTCTGTCACTAGATAACACTGTGTTAGTCAAGTTGAAGAAAAAGCCTCTGCTTTCCAAAACTTAATTGTTACGTTTTGAATTTCCATGGTTGAATTAGCAGGGAAGGTGTTTCATGTGTGATTGTTCTCCCACTAAACTTCATAACTTATGATATGACTGTGAAGAAGGACATTGTTCAGAAAGACCCCCCCAAAAGACTATTCAAGCTACATCTCTTCTTTTAGTTCAGGCAAAGACTTGAGTCTCATATCTGTGGTTGGTGGCTGTTATAAGGATGTAGCTTCTGTTTTAACTGAATGAATTTTTTCTACCTGTCAAATATCGTGGTAAACGTCAGAGTGTCTGAAGTGAATAAAGTAGGGGATTTTTTTTCGAGGAACTTCCCTTGCAATGTATGAGATAGAAACACCTACTTTTGTAAGGAAGGCAGTACCTGTTTTCATGAGTGTTTCTTATTGAGTCAGCAACTTATGTAAGAAAGTCATTTTAATCCGAACTTCCTCTGGAAGACATAATTAAATTAACATAATTATATGTCATTATTTTTTTCACTAGTCTTTCTGCTTTTTTTCTGCTCTTTCCTTCTTCTTGACCCCTTATACCAAATACATTTCCCCACCATGTTAGTAGCAGTTTCCCCACCCCCCCACCCCCCGCCCTGAGTCTTAGTCTGCAACTACTGAAACCCCTTTCAAAACGGTAATAGAGGGGTTCTGTTTAACAAGTCATTTGAAAAATGTCAGGAACAACCCTTTGCCCTGTCTCCCTGGCATTCTGGAAGTTGCCAGTTAACCTCCCTGCGGTTCCCTACCTAGACCACAGTTTCAAGAAATGAACTGTGGACCCTTGTTCAGTGTCTCCTGCTGAAAATCAGAGTAAACAGTTGAGATCAAAATGGGCTTTCTGAATTCACATTTTAGCATGTTGAGCCACCACTATGGAATGCTTGGGATTCTATTAATACAGAAGCTTTATGACTTTCAAAGAAAGTATTCTTTCAGTACTGAAAAGGTAGCGGCTTTATTTTCAAGTAGCAAAAAATGGCAGAAAAATTTGGTCTAGGATATAGCTAGTTAGAGTATCATAATTTTGTCTTAAATAAGTGAAGGATTATTTTACAAGCTGTAATTTGAAAATATATACACTTAGGTCAAAAATTATATGTTGGTAAATATAAAATACCAGCTAGAAATCCGCTCTTTAGAAGGGTACATATTTGAATGCAAATGAAGGCTACACGTTCTAATGATTTCTGACATACATTGTCCAGTGCTTTTTAGAATCTCAAAGAACAAAGATATTTCTTATGATAATAACTACAATTTTATAGTTATTGAAGTTAAAAATAACAATGGTATTTAACTTGATGTAGCACTGCTCTAAACTCTACCACTACAAATGTTTCAGTAATGTGTTTCAACATTGAAGTGTTCCTATTTTGTATTCTAACATGTCTTTCCTGGTATCCGCTCCTGGAAATCATATTACTTTTAAAAAGTTCTAATGGCATTTTACTTGTACAGCTTTTATTACACATAATGTATGTAATTTGTGTTATTTTTAATGCCCATCTTCTCTGTTAAAACTCCAGCTTCTTAAATGACAAGACCACAGCTTAGAAGTCTCAGGTGGCTAACATTGTGGTTTGCTGTCACTTATTGAATAAATGTTTGTCCTGAATAAACAATTATCCATGATGTTAGGCACTTTATTGACAGAGATGAGAATAAAGTTCAAATCTCCACAATCTGCCCTTTTCATTGCCAAATTGTTTCACACTTTTGAACTAGGACATGACCTCAAGTAGTCCTAGAAATAGTAGAAAGAAAAATGAGCGGAGTGCCAGCTGATATTAAGGGATATACATTCGGGACCATGCACAATATTCAGGCTTATTGACAGTAGCAAGGAAGACGCTTAAGTGTACAACAAAGATATATGAAGATTCAGTTTCAGAATCTATTATCTCAAATGATCTGAGATAGGAGCCTAAATATAGTAAAAACTAAGTGAACATTTAGTCTTAAACGTAGACCCATTCATGAGGTTAACTATTTTACATTGTGTCATCTTGTTTCCCAGAAGTAAGAGTAAAAAAAGCTCAGTGCCCCTGACTTGTTTTACATCTCCATCTGTTACTCTCTGGAATATTCTAGTGCATGTTTGATTTAAGGAACCTTATTTTGAATAAATGTTTGTCCCTATTTAGACAGCATGTAAGTATTTTATACTTCCTAAGAGTTACTCTTTGTAACAGTGAAAAAGTTGGCTTTAGATACTAAGACTTCTCTTTTTTACACTGTGTTTGTTTCAGTAATTCTGGCCTTTACTACTGTTTGGAATATTTCACACAAACTACTTAATAAGCTTCATAAATTTATTATTATCACTCCATTTTAGTTTTGTTCCATGATAGTTCTAAAAAGACAGGCCTAGATCTGGGAGAAGTGTATCTCCTCTGGTACTCCACCCAAATCGTGAGGGTGGCCAATCAAAGTGATTGTTCTCTTGAAGTCTAGCATATTGAAAGCATGTGAGAACCATTCTCCTGTCAATGCTCATCACTTCTGCCTGCAGGGCTACTGGTATGAGACATTCCAACTAAGTGTTCAGAAAGAATGTGAGTTAGTCTTGGCAGGGATTGCAAACCTTGGGGTGTTTTTTCTGTTATTAACCACAGCGTGTACATCCTGTTTTAGACCTCTTATTTGAACAAATGTGTATGTTCACTCACTCTAATTACCTATTTCCTTCACAACTAACGTAAAGTGACTGATACCAGAGACTAACATCTGAACAAGAATGCAGAAAATTGAATAACATTTCCTTCTTCATCACTTACTTTGGTGGGTCTGGCCTGACGTCACACTCCATATACATCTGTTTTTGGGTTCATTTAATCCAAAGCCTTCAAGTGAAGTTGTACTTTAAATACAACCTTTCATATAAATTAAATAGATAAGTTTCTAAATTCAGGAGTCATACCCATTGACTACCACTTTAAAATAACCCAAGTTTTTAATTCCTGCCGAGACTAACTCACATTCCTGACTGCGAAGTCCTACTCGGAATGTCTAACCTCAGATGTTCATATTTTGTGCAGTTATTTTTCATATATTTAAATCACAAACTGAACACAGTTTAAAATAGCAGCAAAATCTGTTTCAAATTAGGTGACACACTTACAGTATTAACAGAGACCTTAGGAAAATATGGAAGCAGAGTACAAAGACTTTGACTTTTCCAAAATCAGAATCAGTAAAAAGGAAAACACCTTAAACTTCCAGCTACCATCAATACAAATTTTGCAAAAATCAGAAACCTTCATGGACTTTAAAAAAAAACTCATTCAAAAGTGAATTAAAATTCAGAATAACAAATGTAATTTGTGAGAAATACTCTTAACTAGTAAATATCAAGAAAAGGAAATAGAAGATGAATAATCAAATAGCATAATTCCCTGTGTCACAGTTAATTTCACAACAAATTAACTGGCTAAACTTGAATTGCATTACAATCCTTTCTTGGAGAAAATGGGAGGGAGGTTTCCACCGAATAAAAAGCAGTGAATCAAGACCAAAGGAAACTGACCACACCTGTCTTGAATAAGAAAGGAATGGAAGCTGGGACCAGATATTGGGCAACCTAAAGCAGGCTTTCAGAATAGTACCATGACTTCCCATCACTTTGCAACCATCTGTAGGTAGTTCTGTGCACCAGTAAAAATAGGGCTGGCAAATTTCTACAAGTCTCCTTCAGCGCATACCCATATTGCTCTAGGAAGCACGCCAAGGGGTATGCATTTGTATAGTGAAAAGTGACTTTTCCCTTTCTTCTTCTTTGGCTTCTTTGCACACACATTGGTTACCATTGCTTATAACTGGCATGTCACCAGTCCAATACTATTGAAGGTATACAAGTAAGCCACAATTTTGTCTGAGCTAATGCATAAATTTTTATTTGGAAGAATACCTTTGGCTATTTGGAAACAATTCACAGGTCTGTGAATTCATGTAGGACACTTCTATATTTGTTTCTTAACTTTTACTTTATATACCTTTTCATTTTTTTCTCTCACTGTTTATTTTATTCATCATAGATTAGCATTACTTTTACTGAGTGCCTTGTTTCATACAGGTGACTAGTAAGTAGTTCAAAGTTGACAGATAACTAAAACACCAGTTTTATTGTTTTTTTTCTCTATAAAATTTCTATATATAGGGCTTCCCTGGTGGTGCAGGGGGTTGGATCATAGCACTATGAAACTGTCCCCAGCCACTGCAACAAGCAAGTTCAATCCCCAGCCAGGGAGGTGACATCACATGGTGCAGCAGACCTCTCCTGTCTCGCTCACTGATCCCCTCAGCAGTTATTTCACTCAGTCCACCTGGTCTGCTCCCCACACTTAAGATCTCTGGTGCATCCTCTCACCACCACCCCCTCCATACCGTTGGCCTGTACTCCAGTTATTGTGTGCATAAATAAGTCTTCAAAAAAGTCTATGTATAAAAACTTCAAATTCCACAGTTTAAAAAGAAATAAATCTGTCTTTTCAATTCAAAGCAGATGAGCTAGTAATTTAGAGAAACAGTAATATGGTTTGTGAAGTTATTAATCCATGTATCATGATAATATATACACATTGCCTTAAAGGATAAAGTGGAAATTTTAAAAAGATAGTTAATTATACAGTTAATGATAGTTGAGTTAATTATTGAAATAAATGTTGGATTCTTTAAAGTCTCTAAACTTAAACAGAATTATTTTCATGAATACCAGCACAGCTGGCTATATTCACTGATCATACTACTTTCTATTCTAGAGAATATTTTAATTGAAATTTGTTATAGGTTATTAAAGTACTGACTAGAAAGAGAAGACTATGCTTGCATATCATTTGGGATAACTATGTGGCAATTATAAGCCAAAATCGATCCCACAAGAAAAAACAATTTTAGTGTGCATCATAGTTATCTATTTTGCTAAGAATCACATGGATTTTTAAATAGTATTCATTTTCAGAGTTTTTTTTTTCATTTTTGCTAAGAGATAGTAAATATTTGTATAAGAACACTAGAACAATCAGAGCTGAAGGTTAAACTTTTAAAATATTCTGAGTCCATATTTTAAATTCCCAATGAGATCCTTAAGAAACTGTTAATTTTATATTGAATTCAGTACTTTCTATATGTTATCTTCCTAAGCAAATACTTTGCAGGGTTGTTTTATCTCTTATAAATCCTCAAAGTATGCCTAAATTTTAAGCTCTAAAGATGTGGTAAATGCCAATAATGACCAGAAGAAAAAACATTAATTCTGTGTTGTCTTCTAGTAATAAAGTGGTCTAGGAAAGGATTCATCAAAGAAGAAAAAATAGAAAAGAAATTTAAAATGCTTATTTCATAAGCTTGGGGATAGATTTTTCTAAGATTACATTAGCATATGCCCTACTGATGAATTCCATTGGTATAAAGAATAAAATTAGAATTTGACTATGACACTGATTCTAATCGTTTTGTGCTGGCTGATTCATAATTACTCTAGAAGGTCTGATGATATCTTATTCATCCCTGGAGTCATTCATAAATGTAGGCAGTCATAAGCATTCATGATATATAGCATATGTCTGTATGTCAGCAATTTGATAGATTAAGAAGTGTTCCTTTTTCTTTAGCTGCTCACAGACTACAGGAAATAGACAATGTTACTTGAGCATTTGTTGAAAGAAAGATGTAAAGAGTGACTGAGTAGTTGAATGGAGATTTAGTACAGAGGAAGACAAATGTAGTAGATTCTTGGGTGAGATGGTTGAAGAAAATCATGCTTCATAAAGTATGTAATCTAAGTGAGAATTATGTTTGGAATAAGTGGCACTCATATATTTGTATCAATAGAAAAAATATATATATATAGCAGTAGGAATATATATCAGTAGGAAAAGCCAGATTTGAGAACAATTCTGAGGTTGAATTGAACATTTTTGGTAATTGATTTCATGTTGAGGAATTAAAAAAGGTAATATGAATTGAAGATGACTCAGGGCTTCTAATTTATACTACTAAAAAAGATACAGTTTATAGAATGCAAACTAACTTGAGGAGTACAGGGTGGGTCTGAAACAGAAAGATTATAAATTTGATTTGGGTTATTTTCATTAAATATTAAGTTTGACATTTCAGTAGAGTGTTGGAAATATTTGTGGAATTTAATAGCACATATAGACAGGTAATTTTCAACAAATAATTAATGTAGTTTTGCTTAGATAAGAATAATTAGAATTCTCTTCTTTCTCTACTAATAATTTAAATGTTTAATCAAAAGATATCAGAAAATGAATTATTTTCAACTTACCAGAATATAAGTGTGAGGAAAGCTATCAATAAATATAAGCATTACTATTAAAAACAACTTTGCTTTTTGATTATAAAAATGGGAAACATTTGATAAATTTTGAGATTAACACAAAATGTTTAACCTAAATATTCAAGTTAATGCCATCCATATTTTTCTTACAAAAGGAAACAAATCAGAGTAGAATAGAATTTCTTTGTTTCACTGAGAGATACTGTCGTGAAACAGGCAATGATATGACTGATAAAAAACAGCAAGCAACCAACCAACAAATGAATGTCTTATTGTGAGATAATGCAGAAATGAAAACAAAACTGTCATTAATCAAAATTAGTTCTCCTCTAACCACTCTCAAGCTCCCAGCAATATAAATCAGGAAGTATATTAAAATTATTCAGAGTGAATTTAAGTTAGTAAATAACAAGGAAAGAGCGTGTATAAATATTTTACAGAGCTCATTTTTCACACATATAAAACATCATTAAGATATACTTTGATGTGGTTATTTAAGAGCACATTAGCAACTAATTATAATCTGAGATACCATTCTCCAGGCTGTGGATGGAGTGGGACTGGAGAAGAGATTCTGAGCTGGTATTGCCTAGGTACCACCACACAGATCAAAGTGGGTGATACAGGAAAAAAATATTTGGAAGACTGAAACCAAAGCCAACATTTAAGCAGTATTTTCAACTTATTGATCACTTTCAAGACAAAGAAATAGAAAAGTCCTGGTATAAATCATCCTGGCTAGAAGTAAGAAAATTCAGGTAGGAAGAGGGGTTTTGAGCCAGATGTGTAAAATGGAGTCTAAAAAAGTCTCTTAGGTTACAGCAGCTATTTTTTCATAAAGTACCTGTGACTTTGGAGAACTGGAATAAAAAACTATAGCAATAATTCTCTTCTCACTATTACTAAAATGGGTTCTGAAAACACCCTAAGATGAGTATGTTCTATATCACACCAAGATTAGTTTGCTTAGTATTCATAAGGTGTCAGCGGCTAAAAATAAAGTAATGAATGGGTCAAATCTTGTCTCTCATAGAACAGTTAAAGAGTGTCAGGATCCAAAAAATAATCACAATGAAAAATCAATATGAATGTATGTAATAAGCATATCAGTTTAAAAAATTATATAGGGAAGATTTAAAAGGGATGGGCTAAAGCCTACCAAATTATTAGAGTAATTTGTAGCTATGAGGAGCACAAAATTACTGAAGCTCAAATGCTACTGTTTCCCAGGGGCTTTTATAAATAAAGCAGGTTCACATTTTTCATCTCTGGAAAGTTCTTCAGGTGCAAGTATGCAGTCAGACAGATAATGATACTCATTATCTCTGTTTTTGTTCCATCCTGGGTTCTCTGCCTTTATTACAGAATCCTTTTTGGAAGCTTGTCTTCAAAGCCAATGACAGATTTGATGTCTGGTCAACATAATAAACTTTCTTCATAGGAGCTTATAATGTTTAAAACAAAATCTTGTGACGTCTAGGAGGTCATATAGGTAATCTCTGCTCTGAAATTCCAACAGTCCCTGTAGATAAGCATCTGGACCACACAGTTGAACAGTTGGTTAGCTATTTATTAGTCACTCTATAAATACTTGTTGACTCGCCAACTGTGTGTGAGGTTTTATTGTTTGCTAATTATTTGCTCCGTCTAAGTCATATTTCCACAAGTGGAATATAAACAACGTGATGTTCAGGATATTGTTTTCTATTCTTCATAGGTCATCCCTTAGTTTTCTAAAATATTCAGAAAAAGTCTTTCTAAACTTTCATTATTTTCTGTACAAACTGCAAAGATGTTAGGGTAATGTAGTAGCCTATAGGAAAGCCAATTTGTGATTTCAAGAAGTAAAATAAATTACAGCTTTTTTTTTTTAAAGATTTATTTATTTATGCATACAAGAGCTGGGGTATATTATAGGTCAGAGGTGCAGGAGGTGAGAGGATTCACCAAAAACAGAGGGTAAAGCAGAACAGGCTGATAAATCAACTGAAATTCACTGCTGAGGGGAGCAGCAGGCGAGGCAGGAGAGGTCTGCTGTGCCATGTGGGTCCCCTCCCTGGCCGGGAACAAACTCACGCTGCTGTGCTGTGGGTGCTTCACAATGCAGCGCTCAACCTGCTGCACCACCAGGGAGGCCCCAATTACGGCTTTAATTGTGATACATTTTGATGTCTCTTTAAAAAAATGTTTTGAGAAATGGAAGGATGGTAGTGGGAAAAAAAAAAAAGAACACAGGGAAAAGAAACAGTTCAGAGAGAACGAAATAAATCAGAAACAGAAAAGAATGTATGCTTGAAATGGGTAGAGACGGAAGACTTGGTAATCAATTCTGTTTAAAATGACAGATGGCTTTGAAATAGGTTCAGATACATGGGCTGGGAATTGACCTCATTATAAACAAATGCTATACTTAAATGATGTAAAATATTGATCCACATAATTGTAACTAGAATGTACAATAGGGATCATACGCTTAGAATAAATAATTGTAGAGTTAAATAATTATCATTTAATTTGTTTTACAAAAATAAAAAACACAGGCTGAGAAGATTAAGTAACTTGCTGTTGGTCACTGCCCAAATTGGTAGCAGAAATAGAAGAATCAGTTCCTAGAACTCATCTTGTCTGTCATTCAGCTCAGTGCATACATATGATTTCCTTTTGGAAGACACAAGTTATTTTTAGTCATATTAAATTTTACTAAGATAAAACACATTGTTGTACATAGCAATAAAACTGCGTGTGTGGCACTGACATATTTCAACATTTTGAAGCATGACCTCCCAAGTTGTATTTCAAGAACTATCCTTATGTTTTTCCATATTTTACAATGTTAGGAAAACTATCAAAATTTTTCTGAGTGACCATATTTTAGAACAATCATCCATATTTATAAAGACAAAATATTTCACTCCCAAATTTTTGAATACTGAATTTAGTGAAAACAAAGATATGTAGATGTGTAGGATAAAGGATGGCCTTGTTTTGATATAAATTGTCCTAGTTTTATTCTGATTTTCTACCTTGTTAGACCTTGAATTTTCTTCTATCTTTTTGGAAAAATTTATTCTAATCATTTTATAACATTAAAAAAATGAAACTATTGTGAATCCCATTTCTTCTCTAGAGTGGAGAAGCACTCTAAAAGGAATCAGAGGCTTTTATTTTTTTTCCTGCCAATATCCAACTCATTACATTTTCCCCTTTTTATTGGCTTACCATTTATAATGATAGGTAACATTTGGATAGTGCATTTTAGCTTACCACTCCAGTTTTTTCACAAGCATTACTTCATTTATCTTCACAATAAACCTTTGGGATGTCTATTATTATCATCAACCAGCTATGTACAAAGAAAATTCAGAAAGGCTAAGTAATGTGCAAATATTTTTCAGACTACATTAGCTTTGTGAACCTGCCCTTTAAAAAGTTGGATTTATTGATAAATGACATGGAAAAAGATCATAAAAATAATTAAATGAAACTTACTATTAAACCAGTTTTTCTTCTCCCTGTATGTCAAATTTTCCACACAAGTCATTCACTAATTTTCATATTAGATCTATAACATTTTTTACTCTCTAGCAAAATCAGCATTAACCCTCATGCTGTGTTCTTTGACTACCAAATCACTTGCAGAAAATTAATGTCATATCTCCACAACTGTAAAGAAACATTTTGGGAGGGGAAGTCAGGTTTCACATGAATGGCTTAATTTTTTCATAAAATTATGTGTTTTGTTTCTGCTGTTTTTTCACAGTCATTTGTGAGATGTCTGTCAGTAGAAATGATCTCACCACAGATTACTCATTATCTTTAAGGAATCCTACATTTTCCCATTCTCCTGCAAGCATATAGGATTAAAAATGGCTACACTTATTGGATAATTATTTTGTTCTTAATATTTTATAAAATGTTGTATTAGCATATTAAAAATATGAGTTGACCTGTGTAATAGGTCAGGTCACTTAAATCTACGGTACCTCTGTAAAATTGGTCTTTTTTTTTTTTAAACATTGCATATAGGACTAAAAACAGCTACATTTATTGGATAATTATTTTGTTCTCAATATTTTATTAAATGTTATAATAGGTCAAGTCACTTAAATCTATGGTACCTCTGTAAAACTGGTTTATTTTTTAAACATTTTTAAAGCTTTAAAGTTATAAGATGCAACATCTAGGTGCATAAGAGGTAAAATGGCAGAGATCACTGAAAACCAGATAATTCTTTTTCTAGAGCCCCTAATGATCCTGCTCTCCTTAAATTGAAGATTTTTTTAAAAAGATAGATTTATTTATTTATTTGTTTATTTTTTTATTTATGCATATAAGAGCTGGGGTACAGGCCAGAGGTGTGAGGGGTGAGAGGACTCACCAGAGACAGAGTGGGGAGCAGAACAGGCAGATAGACTTAAACACACTGCTGAGGGGAGCAGCGGGCAAAAAGCAGGAGAGGTCTGCTGCACCATGTGGGTCCCCTCCCTGGCCAGGGATTGAACTTGCGCTGCTGTGCAGCCAATGCTTCACAGTGTGGCACTCAACCCCCTGCGCCACCAGAGAGGCCCTAAATTGAAGAATTTTTAGTGACCCGAACTACTGTGACCTGAAGCTCAACTAGTAATCTTAATTTATTAACTCTAGTTTCCAGCTGCCTTTATTATTTATTTTAAATTTTTGAAAGAAATATTACTCTTGATTCTGTTGTTATTATGTTCTTATTTATTATTATAGAGATAAATGTAAATATACTTTCTTTTGCTGGCTTCCATGAACTAGTCATTTGGAGCGCTGTAGAAAGGATTGGGGAGTAAACAGAGAGTCCACAGTGATAAGTTCACACTTCACTGGGCTTAATGAGGTTTAAAAATGTTAAAAATCATTGTATTTATCCCAATTATTTTCACATTGTGAAATTTATAAATAGAAGAAAATCAGGTGCCAAAATCTTTTATTCATCAAATATCACAGATCATCCTCTTTTTGTGTTATGGAAGTGGATTTTTGAAGATGCTATCCATTTGAGTTTTTAGACTGGTGATAGATTGCTTTGACATTTAGTCAAACCATATTTTAAAAGCTGAATTATCCTCTTATCTTTGTAGCAATAAATTCTGACCCTGCTAAATTCTCTGGAAGGTTATAGGTTTAAAACTGTAATGTGTAAAAATAAAAAATGCCCGTGTCACATAGGATCCGAAATTGAGCAACCAAGGGAAAGTTACCAGTCTGAGGAGTATTTTCTTTATAATTTCTATATATTCTTAATTTGAAAAATCACACTTTATCGCTTTATTTAATTCCATGTTTTAGTGAGTCATTTTCCTCATATAACAATCTACTATGTTCTTTGAATTCAGTTTGGTATAATCTGTGATAAGAATAACTTTGGAATTTGACAAAGTTTCTATGATGGTTTCACTTATTTCTTTCATTTGCCTTGAAAATGCTGACCGTCATACATCAGCTACTCTCACATTTCTTTCACTTAAAGTAGAGTAAAATAAATTGCCCACTTTATGTTTTATATGAATTGTTTTACTTTTTGTATAAAATAAAATGTTATACTATACTGTGACTTTGGGATTCAAAATCGCAATTGCAGATCTACAGAGCTTTAAAGGTTCTCATATGTGAACATTCTTTGGTTACAAAGTAATTTACCATAAGCTCCATTAAAGCATATGCTTTTCTATGCATTTCATATTTCCAAAAATTAAGCCTTACAAATAAAAGGTAAAAAATGTAAAACCATAGAAATATTCATCATAATTATAAAACATATTTTGTTGTATACAATTTTATGTTTTCTTACAATGAAGATATTCCTTGTAAGTAAAAATTTAACCTATTGATTGCCTTTATTGGATCAGTTTGTGTAATCATAGAGAGATTCTGAAGTTAGAGTTAGGAAATCAGGATTACAGGTATTTTTTTTCTCCATTTACTACATGTGTGAACTCCAATGTAATCTTCAGTACGTATATTAAGAGCATCTGGAAAGGATTAATGAGACTATTTATAAACCCTTGTGAACTATAAAAATACCTAAAGAAGATTATGTATGAATGTTTCACATTGTAAATACCATTATTAACAATATTATTCCTTCAAATAAAGCAATGATCTGAGCCAGTTTTTACTGAGCTGATATTAAACGTATTCATAACCACATGTATAATGCAGATCTGATATAGTCACCATGCTTTTTTTTCAAGGAGACACAAATCTCTGCTACTTTCAGAACTGTTGTTTTGGTTTAAATAGTGTCTTTAGCCTTCTGGTGATATAAACATCTTCTGTTTATGTTGCTATCTCTATACAGGTATCAAAGTATCTTAAAACTATATTTCCTATGCACCTCTCCTCAGCCTACAATGCCTTGCATGAATTTTGCTTATATACTCTTCTATCTGAATCTTACTGATTTTGCTTGTTGTTTTTACTTTGTTTTAATTGTTTATTTATAAATTAACTCACTGGAAGTTACAAAAAAAATAGTTTACCCAGTGGCAACATCTAACATAATTGTAGTACAGTAGCAAACCAGGACACTGACATTAGTATAATCCCAGCCCTTATTTCAACTTATATACATTCATTTACTTGTATAGCACTTATCATGTAGAATTTACACAACCACTACCATAATCAAGATACTGAAGCCATCTATCACCACAAAAATTCTCCTCAAGCTACCCCTTTGTCAGTTACTACCACCATCTTCCATGTTCCTAGACATCTGTAATCACAACTCTTTTTTCTGTCATAATACTTTCATTATTTCAGTAATATTTTGTAAATGGAATCATATTGTTTGTTATTGACTTTTTTGACTCAATATAATTTCCTTGAAATCCTTATAGGATTTGTGTATATCAGTAGTTCACTCATTTTTATTTCTGAGTAGTATACATTTCATGTAGATGTGTCACAGTTTATTTGATGACATTTAGTTTATGATTTTATTATTACAAATCTGCTGAGCACTTCCATAGTATATTTTTGTGTGGGCGTAAGTTTTCATTTCTCCGGGATAAATAACTGTAGGATTATTGACTTATATGAAAAGATTCAAAAAATTTTATAAATGAAATTCTCAAACTATTTTCCAAAGTGGGTATATCATTTACATTTCCATCAGAAATCTCTGAATAATTCAGTTTCTCTATATCCTCAACAGATTTAGTATTGTCATTTTATTATTAACTCATCTAATATTGTTTTTCTCTAGTAACATCTCATTGAGGTTCTAATTACTATTTCCCTAATGGCCAATGATATTAAACATCTTTTCATGTTCTTATATATGTGCTTATTTAATATCTGTATATCATCTTTGGTGAAATTTCTGCTCAAAGTCTTTTGCCCAATTTCTAACTAAATGTGTGTGTGCGTGGGAGGGGGCTGTTAACTGCTGCTTTTAAAAGTTTATATATACACTAAATAGTTTCTTTTAATTTTTCTTCAAGTTAAAGAAACATTTTATCAAGTGTCCTATTATAATTTTGGTGTAATTTTAAGAACTCTTCATTTGACTTTAGGTCCTGAATGTTTTTCTTTTATATTTTCTTCTGCAAGTTTTACAGTTTTAAACTCCATATTTAAATCTTTGATTCACTTAGCATTAATACTTGTATAAGGTGTGTGAGGTTTAAATTGATAGGGTTATTCCTGATTTAATGAGGAATACCATCAGGTTTTCATTAGTTAGCATGCGTATTTTAGCTACAGACTATGTTTTCCTTTTTTAGCTTAACTTTGAATTATTGATTATTGTACTACTGTTAACAGCTTTATGTGTGGTTTATTTTATGACCAGCAAATGTTAAGAATTCTTGTTCCTCGATTTTAGATTTCAGCATAATAAGCACTCACCTGCATACTGGCAAAACTTGTAGTTTTATTCCCTTCCTGTTTCTTGGTGGTTGCCTAGTTTCTAGTGAGATTCAATATAGTGGAGGGGGTAAGAGATTTCACCACAGAGTCAATCTGTATTTATCTCCTTTTTTTTAAATACTAAACTTTATTATTTAAAATTTATTTATTTATGCATACAAGAACTAGGGTACAGGGCAGAGGTGTGTGTGTGTGTGGGGGGGTGATGATTCACCAGAGACAGAATGGGGGGTAGAGCAGGCAGATGGACTGAAATACACTGGTAAGGGGGACAGCGGGTGAGGCAGGAGAGGTCTGCTGTGCCATATGGGTCACCTCCCTGGTCTGTGGCAGGAAGGTGGCAGGAAATGAACTCGTGCTGCAGTGGCTGTGGTTTGCTTCATAGTGCAGTGTTGAATCCATTGCGCCACTAGGAAGGCCCCCTGTATTTATCTCCTAACTCGAAGTGGTTGCTTATCTCTCAACGGTAATCAGAAATCAGTGTTTGATCCTGGGAAAGTCTGTAACAGTTAAACTTGTCAGAGGTGTAGTATCTGATGAGAGTCAGAATGTATTAAATTTTACCTAATTTGAATCAGTTACCCATGAGTAATGGTTGCAGAAAGGGAAACTATTTCCTATGAAATTCCATTTTAAATGTCCTCTAGTAATATAAAGGAAAATATCTGTGCCTCAAAATATGTATCATGGCATATATACCACATATGTTCAAAAATATGTTTAACAATATGTATTACAGTACAATACATTATGTTCTCACATTGTGTATTGATATATAACTAATATAATAGTTATTGTTTACACTTTCTTTTTAAGATTTATTTATTTATGCACAAAAGAGCAGGGTACAGACCAGCGTCACGGTAGGTAGGGGACTCACCAGAGACAGAGTGGGTAGCAGAACAGGCAGATCGACTGAAATGCACTGCTCAAGGGAGCAGTGGGCAAGGCAGGAGAGGTCTGCTACACCATGTGGATCCCCTTCCATGGCCGGGGATCGAACTTGTGCTGCTGTGCTGCGGATGCTTCACAGAGTGGCGCTCAACTCACTGCGCCACCCGGGAGGCCCTGTTTGCACTTTCTTAACCTCTGTACAATGTTGATAGGAATGTAGGCTGGTCCAGACCCAATGGAAAACAGTACGGAGGTTTCTCATAATATTTAAAGTAGATCTACCTATGATCCCAAAATTCCACTTCTAGGTTAGCTACCTAAAGAATACAAATACAAAAACACTCATTTGATGGTTATGCACACATTTGTATTCATTGCAGCACTATTCACAATAGCCAAGTTATGGTGGCAATTTCAATGCCCAAAGGCAGATAAGTGGATTGAGAAGTGGCACACACACACACACACTCTCAACTACTACTCAGATATAAAAAAATTATGAACTCTTGCCTTTTGTGATAGCCTACATGGCAATGGAGATTAATGATAGTGAAATAAACCAGAAGGATAAAGACAAATACCAGATGTATTCCATATGTGGAATACAGAGAAACAAAACAGTTAGTCTAACAAAAACAAACTCTAGAAATCTGACTATCAAACTGAGACTACCAGTGGGGAATGGGGGTGGTGGCGAGAAAGGGGGAACTATTGTTGAGGACCACAGTGCCTTGGCAGTGGGTGTGTTGTATTCACACACATCTGTAGAGTAGGCATCTTATTTTTCTGAGTCATTTAAATTGTTGTAAACCTGTGTTACCTTAAAAAAAATCATTTGCATCATAATTTTATTGGAAAATAAGTAGATATGTTTTAGATTTTCTAAAATTAATAGATGTTCATCTAAAGTTCAACTAAACTTTACAGAAATAGATGTAGTTCAAATGTGTTAAGAAAACCTTCTGACTTACAGAATTATCCAACGTGTCACCTCTGGACTGAATTTTTGTGGGAAAACTTCTCTGCTTTAGTTAATCACAACTTTTCTGCTAGGGTTTCTTTACCAAGTTGTGTCACAGTATGAGCAGATATGATGGAAAGCAGAGATGATAAACACATAGAGCCTCAGTAAGAAAGAATTTTTCCTTTTATAAAACATTTAGGTATGTACAAATATGAATGATGATGTGATAAATATACATTAAAAATAAATTAAACTTAATAGATTAAAAAAAACTTTCAGATTTGGTAGTTGTTACTGCATTCTAACCTAGACAGTCTTAACTGTCCTATTTTACACATTGAAATAAATTACACAGGAAGAGAGAGAATTAAGACACAAACTCAGGTCTATTTTCAAAATACATGCTTTCCACAGAGATGACAGCTTTGTTAATTAGCATCCTGTATCCCTTCCATTTTCATTCAGTTTCAGTAGAACTCTTTGAATACTTCAGGTGGTATTGTACAACATATGCATCCTTTCTCAATTTCGAATGCATTGAAATGCAGGACTTATCTAAGGCTTAATTTCATAATTCTGCTACTATTATGATTTTTCATAAGGAGAGCATTGAAAATTATGGAGAAAAACAGTGCATGGTTTTGGTGTTGCATAACTACCAGCTGTTGAACATATGAAGAAGCCACATAAACAATTGCAAACACAATAGAGGGTTTTATTAAAAATATGTGAGCTCTGAGGTTGACCTATGACTAGTACAGCTTCTTAAGTGCTTTTGTTTGATTTAGCATATATAATAAACTCTGGCGTGAAGAGCTTAGTTAATATGTAGTTCCATCTTTGTTTTTGTAAAATAATAATTATTGAAACATTTTTCATTGTTCTTTTAATGTATTTTATATTAAAATTCAGAAGTTCAGGGTAAAAGTAGATATTCCTTTTATTGCACGAATGAACTTAGTTTATACACAGTCTTTATAAAGTTTGTGTCAAAGTATTACACTAAACATTATTGGTTGCTACTTGAAATTAATAATGATGCAATTGTTATGGTTTATACAACAGCTTTAAACATTTAAATTGGGTTTTATGTTCATAGCTCTACATAAGATAAGTGATATATACATTTTATTTTATATCTGTAACTACATATTTCATTGATCACTAATATGTTTTCACTGCAAGCAATATGAATTGATTTTATCTGCTTGAGTGCCAATAGGGTGTAGCTAAGGATATTTTAATCTATAATCTGTAGTTAAGGTAACTATATGTGAAATATACTGAGGTAAAAACAAAACAAACAAAAAAGACACCAGTTGGATTCAAAAACTTGAAATCAGAAAAAATTATTATAAAGGAAAGTTATCTTAAAGGGATGTTTTAGTATAACCAAGAATATGACCTAGAACATAACTTGAACCTCAAAGATATTCTTATTTTGGAAGGATCTTTTATCCTCTAACTGGTTTCCTTCTTTCTTAAAAATGTCATGATAATATCACCCCGCTAGTGTTAATGTACCCAAATATCCTTGCGGAACTGAAAAGGACTATAATTATACAGTTACATTTTTTATAACTTTAGAACGTTAAGAAAAGGGAACTCGATTGTAACCTAAAAAACATGCCTAATAAATCTCATGAAGTTTCACATCAAACTACGAATGATTTCATTTAATATTGATATGAAAAAATTAAGAAAATAGAAAAAAATACTAGTATTGTTTATTCATAAAAATGTAAATAACAGCAATTTGTGTACATTGTTGATGGATATAACCAGTACCCCTATTCTAAAAAACAATTTGGCATGATTTCATAAAATTAAACTTGTATATGTCCTACATACAGGCAATTTCAGTTTGAGATATACACCATGAAATCCTTCAGCTTTATATTCTAAGAGACATGCACAATAACATTTATAGAATTGTTTAGAACACCGACACACTGGAAGCAACATAGTATCTGTTAACCTGAGTATCAAATATAATGTGGTGTAGTTACACATTACTATACAAAACAGCAATGAAATGGCCTGAACCTCAGTTATAGATTATCAGTAGAGAGGCATCCTATAGACATGAAATGTAGTGTACAGAAATAGTTACATCAAGACACATACTTTTTGATATGATTTAAATGAAGTTAAAACAAAAGGATAGAATGTATATCTATGTAATAAAGTATAATCTAAGTCATGTGTCATAAAGTTAAATCTCTACTAAATATCAAAAATTTTAAATATTTTCCTTCATATCTTACACTGAGGCATCTCTTGCTACTGTGCATTTTTCAATGAACTAAAGTATAGGCTTCAGAATGTTCATAGAAGCTTTATTCAGCATGATTAAAAAGTGAGAAAAAATAACAAATGTCTATCAATAGGAAAATGTCTATCAATAAATTATGATCTTATCTAATAGAATGCTATACTGTGATATAAAGGGACAAATATACTCAGTGATAAGGATGCGTTTCATAGATGTGTTTAGCAAAGAAAGTCAGGCATGTATATAGTTGATATCTTTCCATGTGCTCAAAAAGATGCAAAATAATGAAAAAACAGAAAAAACTAATCAGTGATGATGGAAATAAGAGGAAATGGTTACCTCTAGAGGGGTTAGGGGATGAATACTGACAGGGAACAAGCACAAAATACTTCTAGAAGGTTGGAGATAATCCACATTTTGATCTAGTGGTGATTATATGAATGTATGCATATAGAAAATTTAGTTGAGTTATTCAAAGTATTGTACTCTGTAAGTATTTTATTTCATCCTTCAAGAAAAGGTAGAAATGAAAGTGCTTTTCTATTTCTATTGGATTCTGGTGGTTAAAACAAATAACCTCAGTTAAGAAGGATGATAGTGTTCTTAACTTTAAAAATGTAGTTAATGTCCATTTTCTGGGTCTAATCAACCACATTTCTTACATGGTTTAAAAGAATGCCTTATCCTGTGTTTCTGTTATGGGCCCTTGAATCCTCTATTGGAAATTGTGTGTGTGTGTGTGTGTGTATGTTTGTATGTAGATGGATTTACAACTAATCTCTCACCTATTCCATATGTTTGTCTCTGAGACAGTATCACTGCTTCCAAGTAATAGAGTGTGTTGGATTTAGATGCCTTCCTAACCAAACCAGGATCTCCCATCACTTCAGTTTTTCAGGGCCTCCTAACTGGACTTTGTGCTGCTTCCATCCTTGCTTTCCTTTAGTGTTTTCTTAATGTAGAGATCATTTATTCAATTATCACAATCTCAGCAAGGCCTTTGACAAACCAGTTAAAATTTCACCTCAGTACTGTCTATGTGCATATGTATTATTTTAAAAATGTATAGTCCACTTTTATTCCTTCACCTTTCCCTTAACTACTAGAATGTAAACAATATGAAGGGAAGGGAGTCTTTTTTTTTTCTCCTCCTCCTTTTTTTTTCTTTTTGGTGACAGCAATACTAGTTCAGTAATAGTCTCATAGTAGCATTCATCTTGAATGAATTATCCTGAAATTTTTGGCATTATGATTGAGGCATTAATTCATAAGACCGTTGCAAAATAGAAAATGTATATTAAAGTAGAACTGTGTAACACCCTAAAAACTATTGATACTTGTAAATTCAGGGGGAGAAGGGCCCTGGAAATAGTGGTGATGCATCAAAGAAAGAACAAGTAAACATGAATTGAGTGAATGAATTTTGATATATAAGAAATGCACACTTAAATGAAAAAGAGAATGCATAATTTTTCATAATTCTTTTGTGTGGCATAGGAAACAAGAATGTCTCATCTGAATATGGCAACAGGAGAGAAATGAGCTGCCCATGTAGTTTTAAGACATCAAACAACATTTGTCTTCCACTTGTACATGAAGCTGCCTTTTTATGTTTCTTACAAAAAGCTAAGCATTTCTAATAAACTTCTAAAATAGCCACACTCGAAACCAAACATGAGATTTTGCGATTGATACCTTTCAAAGTTTTACTTTCATGAACTGTTATAACAGCAGGTTTCCCAGCTAGTGCCAAATAAGCACAGGAAATGCAATATAATGATAAGGATCTAAATGCCATAATGGCTATTCGTTTGCACCTAAATTATGTATCACTAGTCATTCATAAAGTCTGCATTCACACATGGTAAACCACAATTGAGGAGCTGCAAGGGTTTGTTTTCAGGGTGTTAAATAAATCATTTCAGGGCTGTAATGATTGGGAATTGCTGGGCTCAGAACTACCTGCTTCAGTTATCAGAGCAGCTGAGGTGAAGGTGCAGTCTAATAGCCAACATTCTGAAAATTAACTATGTGTGAAAGACTTACTGACTATAGAGCAGTCTGAATTGTGTGTGTGTATGTGTGTGTGTGTGTGTAAAATAAAGGTGGTTGGCCTAGACTCCTGGAGCTCTTTAAAAAAAAATAAAAGATTTATTTGTTTATGCATACAAGAGCTGGGGTGCAAGCCAGAGTCGCAGGAGGTGAGAGGATTCACCAGACAGAGCGGGGAGCAGAAAAGGCAGACTGAAACACACTGCCGAGGGCAGCAGCGGGTGAGGCAGAAGAGGTCTGTTGCGCCATGTGGGTCCCCTCCCTGGCGGGCAGCAGGGATCAGACTCGTGCTACAGGCTGTGGTTTGCTTCATAGTGCGTTGCATAACCCGCTGCGCCACCAGGGAGGCCAATGGAGCTCTTTTTTTAATCATATAGTAGTTATCTTGTGTTTTGCAACAATCATCTTCCAGTGGAGTATTGAGCTACTGGGGTAAATTTTCAAATGTCGTCTTGGAAATTATGACATTATTTCTTTTAATAGTAGCTTAAGCTGATTATGATGACTTTTTTTTGTTGCACATTGACTGACTGCACATGATTCTAAATAGGTACAGATAATCAAAATTTCTTTATCAATGATGGTGCCATATAGCCAGATGTTTTCCAAATACTGTTATAAAAAATACAGAAAATTGATGATATTTCATTTCATTTTAGTGTCACTTGGACATAACCTTGAAACCATGTTAAAAATATCATAGGGGCTTCCCCTGGTTGTGCAGCGGGCTGGGTGCCGCACTGTTGGGCTTCTGCAACTGCTGCAAAGCGAGTTCGATCCCGGCTGCCAGCCGGGGTGGGGACCCACATGGTACAGCAGACCTCTCCTGCCTCGCCTGCTGCTCCACTCAGTCAGTCTGCCTGTTCTGCTACCTGCTCTGTTTCTGGTGAATCCTCTCACCTCCTGTGACTCTGACTTGTACTCCAATTCTTGTATGCATAAATAAATAAATCTTTTAAAATATATCATAATAAGAGAACATTATATAGTTTTGATTTTAGTATGTGGTAAGGATTTGGGTACTATGTTGATTGTAAAGCTGAGAAAAGGTTTTCTTCCGGCAATCATACTAGTCACCCTCATTTGCTTGGCCACCTGTCATCATCTTCCTCTTTATTTTTTTCCTATTTAACGAACTATGCTATTGAAGGAAAAACGCCAGGTACAAGTACACAATTATTCTCAATGTAAAGTTACATTCAGTAATTATATTAAATGTATTTTCTAAGATGAGACAGTTTGATCAGCTATTGACCTTAAGGACACAGGAATAGTTTACACATTTTTTTTCTTTTTCCTGCCCACAGGTTTAAGGTTTTTGGATTTCTGAATATAAGTCACCTTTTATTTTAAAAAAAAAAATTAAATCTCCTTAAAAATTAGCATGTAGGTTACAAGATAGAGCAATAAATGCTATTATTTAAAAATAATGTATCATGTTTTTATCATCTGAGTACTTTGAAAGCCAATACCTCGAAAAAGTCAGCCTATTTGTTCATTGTACTGTATTTGACAACCTCCTACCCCCAGATCTTTCTGAACTTCCTGCACTACTGTGACCCAGGAGACTGATCTCAGTAGACCACATCACTCAGGCCTCTGAAACTTTGTCTTCCAATTAGACTTGGTTATTCAGCAGCTTCTCGAACTAAGCATTTTGGGATAGATAAATTTTTTGTTGCAACGTCTTCTGCTTTGCAAGAAGATGTTTAGCATTGCCGCTGGCTTCTACCCACTAGAGTCCAGTAATACCCCCTTCCTTAGCAGTGGCAATAGGAAATATCTCCAGACATTGCAAAATTTCTATCAAATGTTAATCATCTCTATCTCTCTTTCTCCCACATTCAATAGAAACAACATTGCAAAATTGATTTAATATCAGTTTGGGTTAAGACTCCTTTTCTGAAAAGATCCATCTTTCCATTCCTTATATATCTGCTAGTGTTCCTGTTCCCCATGACTAAATAATCTTTCTCACTTCATTTGTAGTCACCTTTAAAAGTTTAAGCTAATTCCCATGCCCATGGAAAGTGTTTTTAGTCCCTCCAGTCTACATTGAACTCTTGTTTATATGAACCTCTAATTGGGTCACTGCTATGAACTGAGTATTTGTGCCCCCCCCAAATCATACATTGAAACCCTAATCCCCGATGTGTTAGAGATTGGGTCTTTACAGATAATTGGTTCATGAGGTTAGAACTTTCAGGATGGAAACAGTATTCTTATGAGACACAAGAGCATTTGCTGTCTTTCTCTGCCATATGAAGATAACAATGAAAAAAGGACTGTATACAAACCAGAAAGAGGCCTCTCAACAGGAATTAAATGGGCTGGCACCTTGATCTTGGGCATTTCAGCCTCCAGAACTATAAGAAATAAATGTTCTACACACACACACACACGTGTGTACACATACATACACAAACACTAGCAATTAGCCCAATCTCTGTGGAGGCAGAAGTCATTTCTTTTTTAATCACCTATAGTCTTCATAGTATTTAACATTATGCTATGCATTTTAAATAAGTGCAGTTGTTGAATAAGTATCTGTTTCCTTTAATAAACAGCTGTTGAGATGAGGACTTTCTAAATATTATACATTCAGAGGAATCCTCTTAAAATTGTAATCTTTATTCAATTTTTTCTGAACAGTTTTTGTAAGTAATAACAATGAAATGAATACAAAGATTGCTTTAGTAATTCTATTTTCAGAAACTAAAATTGCCTGCAGAGTAGTTCTAAAGTAGACATCTTTGATAAAATGAAAGCTAAGAGATATTATGATTAACTTATATCTAAATCTAAGTTAAATAAAATTATGATAGTTACTTTTAACAAATGTTGAAATTAGAAATATCAATTTCAGATTCATCATAGTTACTCTGAATTACTGAAATGAGAAATATTGTAGAGGAAAATTGCTGGAAAACCAATGTTTAATCCACAAGTAAGCAGTTGCTGAATATATATTATAGCCATAGAAGAATATTCAATACATGGATTAAATAAAGCAAAAGTCATTGCTTTTGAAGTATGTACAATGTCAGGGGAGGTTTAAATGCTTTAAATGATGTAAATCGTTGCATGGTATCTACTAAGTTTGATATAGTTGATGAGATGTGGTAGATAGTACACTGAGCAAGGTAGAAAACCTATCAGTTGCTGGAACACACGGCAACCCAGTCTTTGTAAAAACAAGACAGGAGCAGACTCTCCAATAGAATGGATACCTATTCATCCAACAAAGTACCCATTCATGTAGCCTTGACTTATGCAATGAAGGTTAAAGTAGAAATGTGATGATGCCTCACTGGCTCAGGGTACCTTCAATATAAATCATGAGCTACAGTGCCCCTAGATAAGACCACAAGATTGATTCTAGACCTTACCCACTAGTAAAGAAGGAGTTCCTAATATATTTCCAGATATAATGTGAATTAACTCACATTTTGATAAGAATGAATCGACCTATAGGAGTATCAAAAATTGAACTTTAGAACCAAAAATAATGATTATTCTTTGATTTATTCCTATATTTCAGTTAATATTTTTGGGGAATTTACCAGAAATCCAATTCCATTCCAGGTGCTTAGTATTTTCCAGTAAATAACTTAAATATCTTAATGGTGCTAACATTCTATGGGCATGGATGGGAATATTTCTTATATTTGATTGCACACTGTTTTTCCAGTGGGGGGGAAAATAATTGAAGAAGACCGCAGTTAAAAAGATTATATTAAAGTTTTTGGTTTAACCCTAATTTGTTCCTAAGTAGTCTTTGATTTCCATTTCCATTTTATTATACTTGTGTGTCTTTAAAACTTTATGGGATTGACCTTGAAAACCTCCAAAATCAGGAAAATTTGTGTTTTAGTGTTGCTTATTACATTTTAGTGCTCTTTGTCCTCATCTGCCCTTAAGATAGTTTCCAGAGGAGACCAGCAAAAGGAAATAGAAATATGGCAGTTGGGGGTTAGGACTTACAGGATTTGAATCTAGGTCTGCCATTTAATAATTGCATCTTAATGCTCAAATGCGTAGTGTCTAAGTTTCTAAATCTGCAAAACAGAGTTTGGAACTGAGATTGTGACTGAAGAGAGACCAGAATAAGAGTCTCTCTTCTCTTTTTTGATAAGCTTCTTACTTTAACATTGTGTTGAGAGCTTTAAAGGGGAAAAAAGTATTCAGGTAAATCATTATTTATAATTTTCTAGGAAATATTATTTATCATTCTCATTTTCCCTTACTATAAAACGTTACTAAGCTCTCAGGTATCTCTGGATAAGTTTGTAAAATATTAACAAAAAGTGAAAGTCTCTTTCTGAAGACGAGGTTTTCCAGAACAGCTCATGATTTTGTGACAGAGATTACCATCACACGTCCAGGGCTTTGTTTGCCTGAAGTCAATTCCTGTGGTTCCCATAGTTGGAAAGCAATCAGAAGAAGTGGGGAAGACAGATGTTGGTCAAGGCTAACCATTAGTTGGCAGCAATCACTTCACGTGTTTGAAATCACGTTGTGGTTTTTCCAGTTTGATTTTTACTGTCTGTTAGGTCTAAACACTTGCCACTTTTGTTGGGAAGCTCAGGGTCATCAAGACCCATGTACTTATCACATAATTTTGATACTTTATTGTTATAATTAGTGCCATCCAGAAATCTTTTAAAAGAAAGACTGTGCTGTAGTGGAAAAGCTTATAGTTTGATGATTTTGGAATAAATTACAAGTAATTTTTTTGTTTTCAAAGAAAAATGAATATGGCTTTTTCAAGCAATATAATTTTATTGTGTTATAGTTTAAAGGTTTTTTTGTTTTATTTTTTTTATTCATTGGTTTTCTTTCTTTATGTGCCACATAGAGATAAAATCATATGGTGTTTGTCTTTCTCCATGTGCTAAATTTATTTAGAGGACATTATCCTCTAGGTTCATCGTGCTGTTGCAAATGGGATATTTACAGCTTTTTTATAGCTGTGTAATATTTCATTGTGCATATATACAACATCTTCTTTTCCTGTCATCTATCAATGGGAGCTTAGGTTGTTTCTAACTCTTGGCTATTGTCAGCAAGTCTGTAATGAGAATAGGTGTGTAAATATCTCTTCAAATTAGTATTTCTATTCTTTAAGCAAATGCATAAATGTCTGATAACTAGATCATATGGAATTTCTATTTTTAATTTTTGAGGAATAGTCTTTTTTTTTTAAGATTTATTTATTTATGCATACAAGAACTGGGGTACAGGCCAGAGGTGTGGGGGGTGAGAGGATTCACCACAGAGAGCAGGGAGCAGAACAGGCAGATCAACGGAAGTACACTGCTGAGGGGAGCAGCGGGCACAGCAGGAGAGGTCTGCCGTGCCATGTGGGTCCCCTCCCTGGCCAGGGGAAGGGATCGAACTCGTGCTGCAATGGCTGCAGTCTGCTTCATAGTGCGTTGCTTAACCCACTGCGCCACCAGGGAGGCCTGAGGAATAGTCTTACTTGCAGATAATTTTTAATATTCGTGCCACTGGAATCCTGATTTATACCGCATGAAATTGATACCCAGATAATCCCTTCTTCCTCAATTATTTTTACCAGTAGGTTTCCCTACTAAAAGACATCAACTTAGGTAACATCTATTTTTGAAGTTGTAGTTACATATCCAGTCTTTGGTTTTTATTAGCTGTGCGACCTTTAGCATATCACTAAGTTTGCTGAGCCTACTTTTCTAATTTGTAAGTTGTTATGGCCAAGAACTATAAAGGAGTTGATATTTTACCCTAATTGAAATAATTCATTAGCATGTCTTATTTCCATGGATGCTGGCAGAAGACACTAAACTACTAGGTCAGAGTAAAAAGACAGTTTATTTATTGCTCAAAGCAATAGCAGTAGCCAGATAAGCATTTTCCTTTGCCCTTTCCCAACCCTCAGTTCCCACAGGCAACACAATGAGGGCTTTTGAGAATCCAGAGGTAGAAAGGCCTATTATACTGACATTTACTTAATCATCAAGGAATTTTTTTTTTTAAAACACAATGCCTCGTGCTCATTCTGAGCTTTTGCTTTTATCTCTAAATACAGAAATTGTCTTGTTTAGTATTTCCATATTCTTTCGCCAGGGTTCATTATAGAATGCACCTTTTTTTTTTAACATAATTTTATTGACATGGCATGTTTGTTGTTATATATATATGCCTTTATTTTGGTCCTTTTAGGTTTATACCTATGTTGTTCACTTTTTCTCATTTAAATTAATTTGTTGGATAAAGATTAATATAAAATTCTTGCAAACATGTTTTTAGAAGCCCGTGTTCCTGAGATAGTACAAGTGTTTTTATTACCATTCAAGTCCCAAGTTACTAGTCTGTATATACAGACCTGACATAAATGCCATCATATGGCATTTTTCCCTTAAATTTTGTGCCCACATGTAAATTATAAATATATATGGAGAGAGAGAATATGTTGTGGGGTACTTATGACACAAATAAAACATTCTGAATCCATAAGAAGATCACAATTATTTCATCCTCAGGGTGAAGTTAAGACCATGTGATTGTGTGTAAAATCCTTGTCCTGAATCTTCCACTAACTGTTTGCATTGTCTGATTTCACCTTCAGTATATGTAAGTGATCTCAGTGTTTTTGTGAGGATCCCTTGAGCAAGGCTATCCATTAAAATTATTTGATTATAGTAAAAATATTTAAATGTAAGTTAATAGCAAAAATATGTAAATGTAGAAAATACTTAAAAACCAGTAACAATACATAATGTAAAAACTTTTAAATTATTATTTTAGTTATTGCATTGTATCTGCTCCAATTATTTCATATTCATCTTGAAATACATAGTTCCAGTCTTAATTTTAGCATCTTTAAAAGAAACTTTAACCAATGCCAATTTGCTATCTATTTTCTTTTATTCCATTATCAAGTGGCATTCCAGTATTTTGTCATCTTTTGAAGTTTATGTGGAATTCCATTTTAACAAATACCATTATAATGTCCAGTTCTCAAAAAGGGAACATTTCTGCATTCCAGACAAGATGAAAAGAGAGTAGGATAGTTCAAATATAATTTTACTGAGTTGGACACAGCAGTCATATTAAATAAAAAATTCTGTGTGCAGGGCAAATTAAAAATCCTTAACTAATAATATTTTAAACATAGATATTGTCCTCTAAGTAAAGTATTAGATAGAGCAGATTGGAGAGAATATAAATTGCTACTTAACATCAATATTTTGAAATATTACTTTAGATTAAAATGTTTCCTTGTATGCACTTATAAGACCATTGGTTTCCCGATATTACTCCTATAAATGAAACCGCCTGATATGTTTCTTTTTCCCTCTGGCTTATTTCACTGAGCATAATCCCTTCCCACAGAAGGCCTTACTTCTTAAGGTGATGCACTTACATGACCTTCAGAGTGAGTGCCTCATTAAATTTAGCACATTAGGTGCTTTCCCTGCCTTATCTTAGTCCTGAAACTGCCAGGATTGCATCATCCAGTGTTAGCTTGAGAAGCTGCTAAAGATCTGAAGGGATGAGTGCAAATAGAAATATTAGAGATTTGAAATAGGCTCTTATGACGTTTGTGATAAATGTCAATGTGAACAAGTGTTTTGTAGATGATATTAAAATGCAATAGAGTGATTTCTGCTTCCAACCAATATGGTACAGCAAGGATACCATTTCTCCTGAAACAAATAAAAATAAGAAAAAACAAATATTTTTTAAATGATGGAAAAATGTTTAAGTCTGAGCACAGAGTCAACCAAGGATGGTGATTCCCTGAGCAGTAGAAAAAAAAATGAGATGTGGGTTATGATTGTCTTTGTAATCGCTGGGAGGATGTTTGCAAATAGTGTCATACAAGAGTAAAGTCGGGCACAACAAGGAAGAATTATTTTGTGGCAGAGAAAACAGGGGAGTCCACAGAGAACATGATGGTATTGTTCACCGGGCAAAGTACTGGAGATGAGAGACATTCAGAGAGAAAGTGCCTGTTTCCAGTAGCCAGAGTATAAACTGGATCCCTGCAGCACTGGGTAGGTTATGTAAAATTGTCTTATCTCAGTGGATAAGTAGTAACCATTCTGGTTTGTGTAAAGAGGCATCGTCACATTCTCACAGCAGTAGTAGAGAATGGACTCTTGGGATCCTGGCAGGAGGAGGGGAAGAGTAAACCTTACCAAACACATCCATTGCCTCTTCCAAAACTAAAGTCTATTTCAAGAATGAAAGACTGTACCAGAACAAATCTGAAACTTTTTATCAACTGAGAAAGGGAATTCTTCCTGACTCAGCTCCCTCTAGTCCTGCAGTTTTTCTTAAATGAGGAAAGAATACAGTAAGTAGGGAATTAGGCTCCAAGAAAGTAGATTAGGAAAACTGCAGTAAAGAATAGGCTAAGAGAACAAATAAGACTGTAAAATCTGAGGCAAGACAGAAATCTATGTGAAGGCAGTAGGCCTGAAAGGAAGCACACTAAATGACTTAGTTTACCTAGGAAATTAAAAAACAAGCCCTTCTCCTCACTGCCACACCAGCAAGACTCCAGTATAATAACAGTGGCTCTATTCCTATATCTTACCACCACATCCGTGAAGAGCTAGTTTTTGGAATTCAGGAGGTTGTCTGATTTGAAACAAAAAATTACAAGGCAAACTAAAGATAAAAGTCTGAAGACAGAAGAAGCATCAGAACTAGAATCATATATAACAGGTTAGTGGAATCATGGAAACAGAAGACACCAGCATCTCAGTGGACCAACCTATGACTATTTTTCTTAGGACCATAATAACCTCTAGTCCCTATTTTTCCTATATTTGGTGGATCAGTTTCTCCTTTAATTCAGAGAGAGACTGATAAACAGTTTCAAATAATTTATTTTGTGGTTCATGCTTTCCAGAGAAGATTCCTATTTCTCTCAGCCAAATTAACTTTAGTAATTAGGACACAATGAGATACAGGATATGAAAAGATGGGTAAAATTTGAATATCTGGTGGATGTTAGATATAGTAGATATGAAAGAACTTTATGAGGAAAAAAATTAAAAATAAGACATTTTAAGGATTTTTATCATGAGGTCTAGTCAGATGACAAATTTAAAATTCAGCCTTACTTCAGGCCTTCCTGGTGGCCTAAGGATTAAGTCTCAGTGCTATCACTATTCCTGTCTGAGCTCAATCCTGGGCCAGGAAGTTAACCCACCTATGCTGCAGCAGAGCAGACCTCTCCTGCCTCGCCCAATGTTCCCCTCAGCAGTGTATTACAGTAAATCTGCCTGTTCTGCTCACCACTCTGTCTCTGATGAATCTTCTCCCACAAACCCCCACCACACCCCACACCTCTGCCTACTTCTTATTTCTTCTCTGCCAAAAAATAAAAAAAAAATCAAGTTGTGTAGGAAATTGAATCAAGTCTCTTTTTAACACTGCTTCTTAGACATGCAGATCAATCACAACATGGTTCTCAGATAATCAAACCCATATATGACCATATAAGCGGCTATCACAAAACCACAGGGTTTGCCCAGGATTAAGCCAGAAATAGAACTTAAAAAATTGAACTACAAGTCCCACTCACTAACCACTAGCACCACTCCCTTCCCACAGTACATTTAGTGTGAAATAGTTTTTTAAGTTTTTTTGTCATGCCTGTAGTCAAATGAAGAAGGGTGGAAAAAATTAAAAACAGGCCATGCACCCAAAAAATGCATTTTTTACTCTATTTAAGAGCCTTGAAATTTAAAAAAAAATAAGAAATTTAATGGAAATTAGAAATCCAAAATATAATTTTCAACTACCAGTTGTTTTTTTTTTTTAAACAGTGACAGACTTTTAAAAAATAAGTGTGGAGACTTTTTGCCCGTACATCTATGAGAAATGGCATCATTTTGAGAAGGACTGTTAATAAGGAGCCCTTTTTCCTTTAGATTCTCTGACCAAATAAAGCTTCAGGAAATATTTTTAAAAATATGAAGATAACTTTTATATTCTGATGTTCTATCAGACTATTAAATTGTGTGTATATATATGTATGTATTTATTTTTCCAAAGTTTAAGTAAATTAGCATTTTTACAGGCAAAGAATTCAGGTAAAGCCAGTTTGGTGTTGAGCGAGTCAGTAATTCATGAAAGAGCCTCTTTTTCCCCTTTCATTTCCTGTTTTTGAACTCCTTCCACTAGCACCATTCAAGGAAAGGGTAATACTGGCTAAAAGTGACATTAATTATTTTATTTATTTACTTCTTGTTTGTTTGGGCAGCTTGCCCGCAGACAGTGGGCCTTGGCAGCTTCACTGCCTTGCAGTTGCATTAGCTTTAATTTTTTCTGACACAGATGATAGCTATAATGACGCTGATTTAAATTAGGAGATTTTACTTCTGAAATATTAATTGAAAATATTTGTCTGACTCAAGGCTACTCATTCAAAATGAAATAGTCTATATTCATATAACTAGCACATTTTGAATACTTTGCTGGCAAACAAGCAATTGAATATGTATTTTAAATTTCATCAAAATTCGACATACAAGGTTCCCTTTGGTGTTTGAAAAGATGGCAGTAGTTTCAAATGCTCTTCAGTGAGTATTTCTGCTTTATTCTTAAAAAGTGTATTGTCTTCCAGCGAGTGTGTTTATGCTAATGCTTAACAGGATCAAGTGTTTCATAAATAGCAAATTGTAATGAATTCATTTTTTCATTTTGAATTCACAATTTCAAATGAAATGTATTTGAATCCAGAAAAAGACAGTATAGTAGAGGGGAAAAAAGAGTTTTCATAAAAGAATAAAGGGTACAGAATTTAAGATTATGATTACAAACAGTAACATTCAGTAAATCCTGAACTTGAAAAGGGTCATTCTAGGGTATGGCCCTTGAATTCCCAGGGCTCATGCCTAGAGTCATTTACTTTAGTGTTTCAAACCTTACCTCAGACCAGCTGAGCTTTCAAGACTTTGAATTCCTCTTTCATAATTTCAGCTCTTCATGATGCTTTGAAATGCATATTTTCCAGAAATAGAGTATTAGTCATAAAGAAAAGAGTCTGTTTCAGAGTCAGATTCTTTCTCTCCCCCACCCAACCACATTTAGGTGGTTGAGTAATAACTGATCTTTGAAGCAATGGAACTGAATTTCTAGACTCACATATATTCTGGGTGGAATTTTCCGTATCCCTCTACCTGCTTAAATTCTATACATTTTGGCAACAACTTCTATACATTGTTAATTTTATCCATTCCTACAGATTTTAATTTTCAGATCTCATGATTTTTCCATTACAATTTATGTTTTACATTATAAACATAGCGAAGATTTTCTGAAAATAGTGAACATAATTTGCCAACCAGGATGTCAAGAAACTGAACTTACAAATTGCAAATACTTTGCTTTCTTATTATTTTTATCCCTAGGAAGTAATTCAGTGTGTTTTAGAAATCTATAATGAAAATTTGTTCAATAAATGAAGGAAAAATAATATTTTAAAATTTCTATAATCTATTTGAATAAACATTTTGAGATAACTTTTGACCATGACTGACTGCTATTAGAAGCATAATAAAATAATTCAAGATTTCTCTGGAACATGACATTTCAACAATAACGAAAAAAAAATACTCAGCATACCAACAAAGTTCTTTTTGATGTTGCTAGTGGTATTTTATTTATTTTTGTCATTTTAGAATTCTTATTTTTTCATAAAATTTATTATTTTTTTAAAGATTTATTTATTTATGCATACAAGAACTGGGGTACAGGCCAGAGGTGTGGGGGGTGAGAGGATTCACCACAGAGAGTGGGGAGCAGAACAGGCAGATCAACGGAAGTACACTGCTGAGGGGAGCAGCGGGCACAGCAGGAGAGGTCTGCCACACCATGTGGGTCCCCTCCCTGGCTGGCAGCAGGGATCGAACTGGTGCTGCAGTGGCTGTGGTTTGCTTCATAGTGCGTTGCTTAACCCACTGCGCCACCAGGGAGGCCCAAAATTTATTAATTTTTTTAAACATTTATTTATTTATGCATAAGAGGTGGGATATAGGCCAGAGATGCAGGAGGTGAGAGGATTCACCAGAGTGGGGAGCAGAACAGGCAGACTGACTGAAACACACTGCTGAAGGGAGCAGCGGGGGAGGCAGGAGAGGTCTGCTCCACCATGTGGGTCCCCTCTCTGGCCAGGGATTGAACTCCCATGTGCTGTGGATGCTTCACAGTGCAGCGCTCAACCTGCTGCATGACCAGGGAGACCCTATTATTTATTTTCAAGTGAGAAAATTTTTAAGTTAGGATACCTGCCTCAAGTGTCAGCACTGTAGTCACTCACCGCCAGTTCACCCTAGTCCATTGTGCTCCCTTCCCAATTTGTTCTTACTCCTTCCCCCTATCCCTCTGAATGCTTCAGTTCTATCATTGGCTTTCAAGAGTTTGTTTTTAAGCTTTTTTTAACCTGACTGTTAGTTTAGTTACTATATTTCACAGCTTAGTGACATAATCTACCCTTTTCATTTGGGCTGATGCTGCTGTTGTCTATGCTCATCATCAGTTTTTCTCTCAGAGGTTTTTGGCTTTGTTTTATGTCAGTTTTTTATGCATATCTGGAAGAGGAAAGCCCACAATCAAGATGGTTCTGCTGCCATCTTACCAGACTCACTGAGATCTGTTAAATGATGGTGTTCTTTTGGATGATAAACCTTTGAGGATATATGTGATAAGCTTATTTTATTATACTGCAAACTTAGCATAATCAAAATGCCTTCATACCCTGAAATCCTCAAGTCTTCCTGTGGTGACTTACATTTAAAAATTCAGAAACAAAAATAATTACAATAACAGGTTTACAATAATATAAAATGGGTTTGCCTGACTGGGTCCTCACCCGTGTGCTCGAAAGGCACTTATAATAAGCACCAACTGCAGGCACGTACAACAAAGGTTAGTAAAGGGTTTTATTTATGAAAGAAGGGGAAATAAAGTAATGAATAACACAAGGAGATGAGAGGGATACAAATTTGTAAATGTCCTACCAGATCCTCCAAGCTGAGACCCAACAGCACACTGAGAGCTGGCTCTGAACAAAGAGAGCCCCCAAGGCCACATGTCTGGTTTTATACCCAGCCTGGCTGCTTAACTCCACTCTCAGATCCCAGTGATCCACTCTTTGTGATGACTTTATAGGATTTGTAATTTGGAGATCTTCTTGGTCTGGAGGGGCGGTTGGGGTCCATAAACTTACTTGTGTAATCCATTCAGGACAGCCTTCACCCTAACACTACCACTTTCCTTGCATGTGCAGAGAAAAAGTAAAACCACTCTCCAATATGGTTGTAAGGGATAGGAGATGTGCAGTGTAGATGGCAACTTTGTTTATCTAATCAGCCAGGTCTCAACCTCTTTACCCAAGTTTCCTATAATTGCATCAGTATTTTCAACCCCGTGAATTTTTCCTCATATCTAGCTTGGTTTCTACTACCAGATATTCCTGTTTGTCTTCTATAATCAACAATCTTCTATGGAATACTGGGTTTTACAAATAAAGTTGAATATTAGCTATCCTTCTGTTTAAAGGTCCTGAACCATTCATTCTTGGATGCTATCATCTTGCTGAGGTTTCCATGCCTCTTTTTTTCAAATGTCATCCCAGTCCCAATTTTGTAGTAGACAGATAGCCAGGGAAGTGCTACTACCTCATCTCTGTGGATTTATTAAGGAAGTCAAATTAATTGTCTTCCTGATCATTTACCAGATAAATTATGTTTAAGGGTATTATTGATTTTTAAAACTAAATCTAAAACTGTTGTTCATAAGGAAGGAGACAAGTTTTTAAAAAAGATTTATTTTATTTATGCATACAAGCACTGGGGTACAGGGCAGAGGTGTGGGGGTGGTGAGAGGATTCACTGCAGAGAGCGGGTAGAACAGGCAGATCAACAGAAACACACTGCTGAGGGGAGCAGCAGGCACAGCAGGAGAGGTCTGCTGGGCCATGTGGGTCCCCTCCCTGGCTGGCAGCAAGGATTGAACTCGTGCTGCAGTGGCTGTGGTTTGCTTCATAGTGTGTTGCTTAACCCACTGTGCCACCAGGGAGGCCCAGGAAGGAGATAATTTTATCAATAAAACTTTAATTTATCAGCTAAAGTTCTCCTAATGATTATAAGGAAATATGGTTAGCTGGATGATGGGTAGAAAGTTTTGAGGAGTTTAATTATAAGCAACTACTAATTTGACATAATTGAGAAATTGAAGGAAAGTAAACATTGAAAATAACTAAAATCATAACTAAGATAGATTGGAAGAGCCCATGGTCTATTATTTTCATTCTTTCTACACTATGTGCATATAATTCCAGAAACATATTCATTAAACCAATGCTTAGTGATCCACGGTATTTCAAATCTTTTTGAATTATTCCAATGCTTCACAACTTTTATGTAAAATTTCTTCTAATTAAATATCTTGATTTGTCTTACAGTTTATGAAAATAGAGTACAGTTGATTGCTTATGTTGATCAAAATGTCCTATAAACAACAAAATCCTTTAGAACATTATGTATTAGTGAGTAGAAAAGACTGAATTCATTTCTGTTACATTTTTTTCACACATAGAAAAATTACTGATCATTTCACCAGTTCTTTACTTGTCTTTATTTGTATTTACTTGGTTTTGGAATTCTGTATGAATTGTATGTAGGATGTTCTGTTGTTGTATGAGTGTGTGTGTGTGTAAGAGAGAGAGTTCAGGAGCTACCATTGCTTATATTATATATAGGTGGGAAAATAGGTCTTATACAGTGTAGGTCATCAACATTATTAGGGTTAAACACTAACATATTCTACTGTGATATAAATATTTAATGGAAATTGCCTGAAGATTGGAATATAGTGTTTCTTTTGTTCACTGATGTATGTAGTAGTTGCTAAGTTGTAGAATGGTATCTGTTATACAGTAGGCACTTAATTTATATTTGAAGAACAAACAAATAAGTAAAATTTCAGAAATAACTGTGTTTGAGAAGCAAAAGTGGATAAGTTATAAAATGACATAAAGTCTTAATTATGTCCAAATACATTTAAGTTATGACTATATTACAAAGCTTGTATTTTAAACTGAAGACAGGTAAGTAATACAAAATTTTTGGATAATAGATTTCAAAACAATATGGTTAGATCATCATCTCATACATCACTGCTGATTATAACTAGTGAAAAAAGTAAATACATATGAATAGTGATATTGTGCTTTTTTTGACAAAAGCACTGACAAAAATATTGTATACATTAGTTATATAAAACATTAAAATTTAGTCAATAAAAACATGAACAAAATTAACATGAAAAACTGGAAATTTAGTGTATATATATGTATATATATGGAAGAATTAAGTCTTCATAATTTTAATTTGTAATTACTTCTTATAAATTAATAGAAAGAGCCAGTGCAGTACCTCAGAAAAACTGGATAATAGAAAGTATCAGGAATAATTTCCAAAGTCAAAAGACAAATGATAAATATATAAATATCAGTGTTAGCAAATTTTGTTAACCAAAGCTTTTAAATTAAAACAATAATGAGTGACTTTTACTTTATACCACAAACATGGTCTTAATCCGAGTGTCTTAATGGAAGCCTGGTTAAAGTCACTGTTTATGGATCAACTGGGCTGTCGCTCCATAACTGATAGTGTTTCTTTGTCATATTTGGAGGACTCTGATAGCAACACAGCAAAAGAGTATTTAATAATCTTACCCTTTGACCTAGAACTTTCAGTTTTAGATGTATACTTCTTAATTAGGATAAAAACATTATTCAATATGTAGGTTAAATATATCCAGGCACATTGAAATGATGGAATAATATGCAGTATTTAAAATGTTACTGAAGATATAAATATGCTGTCATGGAAGAACATTATTTTGATGTCAAAAATCAGAGGATAAAAGTATATAAAAAATCTTTCAAAATATATTTAAAAGCAAGTTATCATGTAACATTAAGTCTGATGTATAAACATGAGTCAAAACAGAATTCTGAGGGCTATATCTTACTGTCTATAAATAATAGAATTATGTGTGAAATTATTGTGTGAAAACTTTGTATTTTTCTGTTATACTTGTTTTGTACTCAAAAATAAAAACTTAATTTTAAGTGAGCTTCAGACTAGGTGGAGGGGTTGTTGAAAAAAAAAAAAAAACAGATTTGACGGATACAGAGCAAATAAAAAGATCATTAATAGTCAAATTTTATTCCTTGACCATTAGTTATAAGATTTCTTGAATGTTCTACACTGGAGGAAAAAGAGTTACATCTTTTGCAGTATGAGTTTTGGCACAAGGAAGATAATAATTGTTGTTTTCTAAGAAACTGAACATTAGTGGTTATTGGTGGAAAAGACCTCAGGCCATTTGTACACATTATTAGAATTTGCAGAGATTGAAATGTTTCCATTTTAAATCTGCATTTAAAATGATTGCATTTGTTTGAGTAAATGGTACATTGAAAAATAAACCCTTTATTTGGATAAATTAAAAGAAGTTAGTATTTTGCTAAACACAGGTTTGTTCAGAGGACTAAATCATCTTGACCAATTTTTGCTCTCACTGCAATTCTTCAATTGCCTTTTTAAGGAAAATAATTCACCTGCAACGCCAGAGTTCAATTATGCAGAGGGAGTTCCTCTGACCCAGCTTTCAAAATGACAAGCTAATCACAGTTCCTTTGTAAATATCATTCATATGAAGATCATAAGTTAGCAAAATGTTTGCGTTAAAGTATGAAGAATTGTTATCTCTATAGTAGTTAATAATCTCTTCTATGAGATTTAGTAATTTTAAATTCTTTGATGATGTGCAGTTCTTATAATGAGGATGTGTGTGCTCGAGTGGGAAGCCAGCTCTTTGATTCTTCCAAAATCCAAAGACAGTGACTAGACAATGAAACAAATTAACACCAAACAGATTAGTAAGAGGAAAAGGTAAAATTGAATATCATGTAAAGAGAATTCACATGACTGTAAATTATAAAGCAAGTGGAACAAATGCAGGGATTTATCTCAAGGTGAAATAAAAGACAAGGACTAGAGGTCTGGGGCATTGAGACGAGAAGAGGGGTTCTCACATGTCTAGAAGGGATGATTTCATGTGACAAAACTTTGCTTCTGAATGTTTGCCTTGACTTAATGCAATTTCTCCAATAAAAAGGTTATTTCTGAAACTGTTCCTAAATTGAGGTAATCTGCATTGTTTAGGATTATGATAGCAGTTTCTTCAGAAGCCCATAGGGCTTTCTTAGCTGACCATAAATCCATATACTAAAGTCACACCTATAAGAAATAAGCTAGTGTGAACATCTTAGAAAAAGGCTGTCTAAACATTTTTTGAGGAGGTCAATCCTTTAATATATATGATGCATAAATTCCTCTATAGACATATACTGGGCTATTATATTGGAATGCTAACATAAATACACATAAAATATAATAAATATTGGAGTCCACTGTGGCAGGAAGATCTGCTGAATGACAGAATAGAACAGTTTCTGTTCTATTATATAAGTCTCCTGAGGAATTCATTAAAATTTATAATTACAGTTCCTAGCTATGTCAGTAAAAAGGTCATTTTCATTTCTAAGAAATCCAGTACAAGTTCTTCTTTTTCCACATGCTACATTTTTAATACTATCACAGAATATTTTATGAGGACAGATTCTGAGACACTTATGTTTTTGCTGGAATTACCCAAAATGTAAAAATAATCTTGAGAACATGTAATCATCTGTATAATTTTTAAATAGTAACTTGGTGTGAGACCTAATCTTTTAAATCTGGACTTTACCAAATGACAAGTCTATATGTGTATTACTTCTGTATGTGTATGTACACGTGTATGTATATATTTCCTAAGCTAAGTATTAGGATAAGGGACTGAGATTACAAGGAGAGAGGAGACTCATGGATAAACACAAAGTGACTCTTTTGACAAAGACCAAAGGCTCTGTAATTAGATGCTTACCCTGTCACATAAATAGATGTCCATAATAGAGTGGTTATTTCTGATAAAAATCCTAATTCTGAGTAATAGCCCTGTTTTCGCATAGATGTAACTATAGCCAAAACATTCCATGATTATGTTTACAGCTATCTTTTTTTTTTTTAGATTTTATTTATTTATGCATACAAGCACTAGGGTACAGGCCAGAGGTGTGGTGGGGTGAGAGGATTCACCACAGAGAGCAGGGAGCAGAACAGGCAGATCAATGGAAGTACACTGCTGAGGGGAGCAGCGGACATAGCAGGAGAGAGAGATCTGCTGGGCCATGTGGGTCCCCTCCCTGGCTGGCAGCAGGGATCGAACTGGTGCTGCAGTGGCTGTGGTTTGCTTCATAGTGCGTTGCTTAACCCACTGCGCCACCAGAGAGGCCCTACAGCTATATTTTTGAGGATTCATTTCCAACAGCAAGAAAAACAAAAGTGAATAAAGCCAAATGGAACTACATAAAACTAAAAAGCCTCTGCCCAAGACAGAATCTATTATTTAAACAAAAAGACACCGTACTGAATGGGAGAAAATATTTGCTCATCATACATCTGACAAGGAGCTGATATTTAAAGTCCATAAAGAACTCACACAACTCAAGAAAAGGAAACAAATAGCTCAACCAAAAATGTGCAAAAGAGCTAAATAGACACTTATCAAAGATATACTGGTGGCCAACATGCACATGAAAAATTGCTCGTCATCCCATGTCATCAGGGAATGCAAATCAGAACCTAAATGAGATAATATGTCATACCTGTGAGAGTGATATGTACATATATATATAATATATATAAAATATAAGTATATATTTATAATATATTTAATATATACAATATAAATTTATATAAAATATATTAAAATGTATATAATATATATGTATACAGAAGTAAAGTATAGGCTATGTGTGTGTATGTACACAGAAGTAAAGTATAGGCTAGGAAGTGAAGCAAAAGTTACTTTCTTACATTGTTGGGAATATAGACTAATCCAGTCCCAACTGAAAATAGCATGAAGATTTCTCAAGATATTAAATAATACATCTACCATATGACTTAGCAATTCCACTCCCAGGTATCTATCTACCAGAAGAATGCAAACCTATGTCCATTCCAACACTGATTGCTGTAGCCAAGCTATGGAAACAACTTAAGTACCCACAGTCAGGTAAGTTGTTTAGGAAGATGTGCTGTGTGTACACAATGGAATACTACTCACCTAAAAAAGGAATAATTCTTGCCATTTGAGGCAACATAAAAGGAATTAGAGGGGATAATGCTAAATGATAGAAGGCAGAAAGACAAGTACCAGATGGATTCGTTTTTATGTTGAGTATAGAGAACAAAACAAATGGTCAGACAAACCTGAACCAATAAAAAATAAAATGTAGAAATCTGACTGTAAAATTGAGGCTACCAGAGGGGGAGAGTGAAGGCCTAAACTGGTGCCTTAATGGTGGGTATAGTGTGATGACATATCTTAAAGAGATGCGATTCTATAACTCTTGACTCATATACAGTGTTGCAAACCAATGTGACCTCAATAAAAAAATGAAAAAATACAATAATGTTCTGTAGACTCACAGGATTAAAAACCATTATTAGTTTTATGTATTATCAGAATGACTGAATGTGTTATCTCAAATCTTAGATATGAATAATTTGTATTTTAATTGGATTTAATGCTTATAAAACATAGTGGAAAACAAGGAAATTCAGTTGTTGGAATTTCCAACATGGAAATTTCCATAATGGAAACAGGAAATCTGAGTTCCATTATGAACTTCACACTGAATTTCTCTGTCTGCCACCTTGAAACCCATTGAGTCTTTTATTTTCTTACATGTTTATGTTAAAAAAATATTAATTTAGGCATACAAGAACTGGGATGAAGGCCAGAGATGCAGGGATGAGAGGATTCACCAAAGACCAAGTGGGGAGCTGAACAGGCAGATCTACTGAAAAACTGCTGAGGGGAGCAGCAGGCAAGACAAGAGAGGTCTGCTATGCCATCTGGGTCACCTCCCTGGCCAGGGATCGAACTCGTGACTCGTGCTGCAGTGGCTGCGGATAGCTTCATCTGCTGAGACTTAACCCATTGTGCCACCAGGGAGGCCCCCTAACCTATGTTTAAAAACAAGCACACAAAAAAATGTACTAAATCTAACATACTGGAGAAGAATATGTAGAAATTCATAATATACGTAACTCAAATCTGAGTTTGCATCTAAGTTATAAATAGTTGTTTTCTATGGTTCTCCAGAAGACATGATATTTCAAGTGACCGGCAAGAATTTGTATGGTCAGGAGCTAGGAGAGTATACATAGAAGTGGAGTTTACTATGTGAAGAAGCAGAAGAGAAAGTTGAATGTGATGTGTCTTTACCCATATAGTTGCACTCTGATATGTTACAGGATTTAATTATGGCAAGAACTAGGATTTAGTGCTAAGATCTAGACTCACAATGAAACTATTAAAGTAAAGTAGAAATCCTAGATTTTCTGTAGAAGGCAATGGAAGTATGTATCAAAAGGTCAGAAAAAAGTAGGCATTTTTCTGGTTATGAGATTGGATTTATATCCCATTAAGAATAGAATTCACGAGAGGACTGTTTAGTAGAGGACGCGAAGGACATTCTGTTTACCCAAGTAACAAAAATTGCACTGCTTAAAAGAGTGACTTCTAGCACACTAAATGTCTTTAAACAGCTTTAGAAAGCAAAAGAATATGCTTCCATTTTTAATGAGTGCAGAAATGAAAGTTTTATAGCTAGCACAGGTGCATTTTGGCATTGATTGTATAATGACAGAACATTCCATACATTTGCCTTCAAAGCATGTCTCCTTATCATAATTTTCTATTTAAAAGTCATTGCTTTCTTAGCTATTCCTAATGTCATCTTTTCCTTGAAAGAATATTTCAGCTCATTGCATTGACTGAATTATTTGCCAGATTGAATGACACTGACAAGCACGTATCAAAAAATTTAGTGAATTTAGAATAATTATTTGGGGAGGGGTGAATACCAGAAAAATGTGTAATTTTAATTGTGTTTGCCCTGCTCTAAATATTTTGCCACCAGATATTTTTAGTATTATTCCATTACATTTTGAATTTTAATAAATTAACCTTGTTTATACAAATTTAATAATATTTCTTATAAAAACAGACAAAACATTGCTTGCTTATCCAGTCACATGAAAATTAATTAAAACATGTATTTTGCATAGATTTCAAGCAAAAAAGTGATAGCATATTCTATAGTCTTTTATCTTTTTTATGAAATTATTCACATTAATGACTTTTTTCTTTTTAGCTACAACTGCTATACCACCGTGCTTGTCTATGAGTAATTTTGGAAATGAGTATTTCACATGGTTATAGTTTCAAAACCATTTTCTTTGTTTCTGTCAAAGCAGGATACTAAAGTGCTTATACTTACATTGTTTTTCCCAAATAATGCTGTTTTTATTAAGAATTCTATAATACATCTTTCTTTTACTGAGATATTCTAGTAAAATCATAACTTGAGAAATGTTAGAAACATCTGTATTTTTCTTTCTGGAGCTGTACAATTTGATTGACTTTTTTTTCCTTCAAATCTTTGGCACTAATTTCTCTTTCTTCTAAAGTGCTTGCTGTTGAACAAATACATTCTAGTTTTTGTTACATATTATTTGGCTCAGGTATTTGAGAAATTTTTACTATATCCAAAAAATATATATACCCAAAAATATGAAGTTTATTTTAGTTAAGGTAAAATTTATATGACATACGCATTTTAAAATAAACAATTGAGTGGCATTAATATAACCATAATACTGTGCAATCACCACTTCTCTGTAGCTCCAAACTGTTGTCCTCACTTCTGAAAAACATTCCATATGCTCATTCGTTGAGCAGGTATTTCTCTTTGTCCTCTCTCCCCAGTCCATGGCAACCATACATATGCTTTCTTTCTCTATGGATTTCACAAAAATGTGACTAGATATTGCATATAAGTGAATGACACACTACGAGATCTTTTATGCTGTTTTTTCACCTAGCTTAATGCTTCATATGAAATATCATAGTAGGACTTCTTTTTCTGCCTAAACAGTATTAATTAAATATATGTAATCACAATTAATTCATTCATCAGTTGCTAGGTATTGTGTCGTTTCCACTGATGAGCTATTTTGGCTATGAACATGTGTGTACACATTACAACAAATGTTTTAATTCTTTGGGGGTACATAATAGGTATAAAAGTTCTGGATAGTGTTAGAATTCTGTGCTTAACTTTTGGAGGACCCACACAATTATTTTCCACAAGGCTAAAGAAGTTGACATTCCCATCAGCAAAGTGTGAGGATTTATTTCAATCACTCCACCCTGTCAATACTTATTTTCTTTTATTTTTTTAATCGTATCCATTCTCGTGGTTTTGTAGTGACACTTCATTGTCATTCTTATTTGTATTTCCATGATGACTGATGGTAATCAGCATGTTTGCATGTGCTTATTGGCAATTTGTATATATATTTTTAAAGATTTATCTATTTCTGCATACAAGAGCTGGGTACAAGAGCTGGGGTACAGGCCAGAGTCACAGAAGGTGAGAGGAGTCACCAGAGACAGAATGGGGAGCACAACAGATGATACACTGCTGAGGGGAGCAGCGGGCAAGGCAGGAGAGGTCTGCTGCACCTTGTGAATCCCCTCCCTGGTCGGGGATGGAACTCCCAAAGCAGATGCTTCCTAGTGAGGCACTCAACCTGCTGTGCCATCAGAGAGGCCCTTTTATATGTTCTTGAAAAAATAATACTCAAGTTGTTTGCTATTTTAAAATTGGGGTGTTGGCCTTTGTTGTTAAGGTGAGAAAATTCTCTTTATGTTCTCTACAGACCATGTTCATATATCTGATTTTCAGATATTTTTTCTCATTCTAAAGTTGTCTTTCCCCTTTCTAATGTGTTCCTTCAGGCATGAAAGTTTTTGTTTCACAAAGTTTTATTTGTCTGCTTCTTTTTCCTTTTTTATTCATGTTTTTGATGTCATATATAAGAATACAGTGGCAATATTACCCCTATATTTTCATTGAAGGGTTTTATCATTTTACCTCTTATAGTTAGTTGGTCCATTTTAAGTTAATGGTTGTATATTATATGAGCTAAGGTTCTAACTTAATTTTACTGCATACATAAATACATAAATTCACACCATTTGTTGAATATTCTTTCCCTATTGGAGAGTCTTGACACTTGAGTCAAAAATCATATATATAAATATATATAAATACATAAATATATGCACTGATATCCGGACTTCAATTTTACTCCATTGAGCAATGTAGTAAGTTCTCATATATTGTCATGGATATGTTTTTGAACACTGAGACTTTAATTGAAATGACATATAGCAACACCAATTTTAGATTAATTGGTATAAATAAAGTCGCTGCTATATTTCTGGTCACAAAAACATAACCAAACATCTACCTAGAGATCTAAAACACTTTATGGTGAATATTAATGAAATTAATGAAAAATTATGAATAAAATGAGCATCGTATGAGTCTAAAAATTTGTCCTCTAATTTATCCAGTTTGTTTACGTAGAGATGTTTGTAGAAGGTTCTTGTAAGCCTGTGCAATTCAGCAGCATCTGTTGTAATTTCACCTCTTTGACTCTGATTCTGTTTATTTGGGTTTTCTCTCTTTTCTTCAAAAGCCTAGCTAAGTACTTGTTGATTTTGTTTATTTTTTTCAAAGAAGCAGCTCTTAGTATCACTGATCTTTTGGATTGTCTTTTTGTTTTCTATTGCATTTTTTCTGCTCTAATTTTTATTATTTCTTTTCCTTTACTGATTTTGGATATATTGTTCATTCTCTATTTCTTTTAGCTACAGAATTGGATTATATATTATATATGTACATATATACATAACAATGTAGTTTGAAAATACACCAATTTAGTTCCAGTAGCATATAAAATTTATACTACAGTACTTTTCTACCATGTCTTATGTTGTTGTAATAAATTGAATCTGTATGCATTGTATATCCTTCAATATTATATACATTTACTATAGTTATAACAAAGTGTCCCAGATTGAGTAGCTGAAACAACAGAAATTAATTCCTTGAGGCTGGAAGTCTAAGATCAAGGTATTAGAAGATTTTCTTTTTCTTTTCAAGTCATTTCTCCTTGATATTCAAATGGCCAACACTTCACACTGTGTCCTCACATGACATTTTTTGTGAGCAGGCACCTGGCTGTCTCTTCCTTTTATAAAGAAAACCAGTCTTTGAGGACATCCGTCCCATTGAATTAAAAATCTCACACTCATGGCCATAGTAATTTCTTTACAAACCATATCTCAAATGTAGCTGCATTGATTGTTATGAAGTTTTTGGGAAATTAGACAAATCATGTGTGGGGAGGAGTTCTGATCCAGATAGGACCTGTATCTGTAGCACTAATTTTTCTGAAGGTTTGACTCCAGCTTCAGTTAAAATATTCCAATAAACTATGTCTCATGGGATATGTCAAACTTTGTCTTGATGGTTTACACCTAAAAAGTCTACTTACATGTGTGGTACTGGTGCTTCATCTTCCGTACAACTTGGTAGAGGTCCATTGTATTGCCAGTAATACCTTGGAAATCCAATCCAACATGAGTCTCAGGGATTTAGTGACTTATCTCTAAAGTTCCAGTGCTTTTTTTTCTTTAAGATTTTATTTATTTATGCATATAAGAGCCAGGGTTAAGGCCAGAGGTATGGGTGGGTGGAGGATTCACCAGAGACAGAGTGGGGAGCAGAACAGGCAGACTGACTGAAACACACTGCTGAGGAGAGCAGCGGGCAAGGCAGGAGAGATCTGCTGTGCCATGTGGGTCCCTCCCCGACTGGGGATCGAACTTGTACTGCAGTAGCTGTTGAAGCACTCAACACCTTGTGATACCGGGGAGGCCCTAGAGTTCCAGTATTTTAAAATAATGGTCAAAATAACTTCTCCTTTAGTGTTTTAAAGCAGAACTGAAGTACACAATTAAGGTTAAGTGTCAACAAACATATATGGAGCCCCATGACATGAGAGAAGAAAAGACATTGAAGATCCAGTATAGGATGAGGGTTTCTGCCCACCAGAGGATTTATAATCTAGTAGGAAGCCTTTATCTAAGGCTGATATCGCTTATAATTCTAAGGGTTGAAGTTTGAATTAGAAATTTTTGTATAGTTAATACATATAACTTTCAAGTTGTTTTGTATTTAAAAAATAGTGCTAAAACGAGGGACTGAGGTGATGGTGCACTGGTGAGATGGTGATGGGGATTACATGGGGATTACCATTGATGGCAAGTATATGTAAATTTAAAAAAATTATATTAATAAAAAATGGTGCTAAAATTATGATTATTTTATTTTTTAATTTAATTTTTTAGGAAATATAAAATGATTAGGTTAGCTTCATCAGTTTTTGTCTGTTTGCAGAAACATAAACATTTATAGAATGATTTTAAAACCCAGAAGAGAGTGAAAACCTGAGGGCTGGCATTTGGATAAAAACAACTCATCTTCGTTTACCTTTAAAAACCAGTTTTTTTTATTTCTTGGAAATGTATTCAAAGTTATAATAACTTAATTAGATTTATAGATTTTTCTTAAGACTAAATATGGCCACTAACATTATCTTTCCTTATTTTTAAGATTTGGAGTTCTGGAGATCTTATACATTTTAACAATCTATAAGCAAACAATACAATACACTAATAAAATACACTACTATGAAATACAAAATAAAAATCTTCAAGGACACTTCACTTGTAGCTAAAGAATTAAGAAGGAGAAATGTGAAAATATACTTTTTTTACATATTCTGTGTCTGGATTCCTTATCCAAACTTTTAGTGTCCATTACCTCATCCTGAAAATGACACTATTAAAATTACCACAGTCCTACCTTAGGAAGACCCAATGAAAATGAACAAAAAGCCCATTAAGCATTTTAAATAAAAAAGTTAATTGTTATAGTATTCTGTGTTCAAATTTTACCTTCCTATTAGATGTTACTATGTAACTCTTTAAGTCCTATGTGATTTTATGGTCTTTAGAGCTAAGAGTGTGAAAACTTTTGAAATGGCATCAACTTTTTGTCAAGCATTTGAATATGCAGTAATTTTACCATACCAGTGCAGGCAGAAAATATAATATGGGGAGGATTATTAAAAACTGACAATCTGCAAAACAAATTAAGTTGGAGCTATTCATCACAGATGTTTTTAAAATCATCTGTATTTCCATAGTTAACCATATTCACCAGTCTTAAATTCTTATATTTGGCATGTGTTGTAGCATCAAAAGAATATATGAAACCATCATATAAAAATAACAGAAGGAGTGCATATAATCAAAAAATCTGCTTTACATAACTGACTCTTCAGACTTGTAAGCATATGCATTTGCTTTCAGGACTAAATTAATTGGTACAAGTGGTAGAAGCACAAAACAAATTACATATGCATGCCTGGAAATAATATTCACTTTAAATGAAGAATATTGACAAATGTCATTAGAGTTAATGCATGAAGACATGGTAGAGGTGGAAAAGAACAATCTACTTATTTTAGAAAGTGTTATGAATTTCCTCATCATCTTAGTGCTTTTTATTACTTATATTATGACATAACAGATGTCAAAGGAAAATTATTTGAATAATTTGTATCTCCTCATTTTTCTACCAAAATTAAATTTAAAAAATAATTTGTGATTTGTTTAGTAAATTCTTAGGAGTAAATAATCTCTTTGAAGAAGCTAAAGTCCTACACTTATTTTATTAGGAATGACCAGTGTGAATCAAGGCAATATTATTCAAATGACACTTGAGCCTCCATATATAGCGAAGCCTCATTGGGATATATATTCCTTGCGTTGTACTTCCTTTATCTGTGGGCCATGTTTTGATAAAATATTTAAAATCCTATCTTCCACTGATAGAAAGGGTGAACCATCCTATGCCACTTTATAAAATGTCTTATATTTTTGCCAACACACAGGAGCTCAGTGAGCTCATTCAATTAAGAGAAAAGATAAGAAAGTAAAACTATCTTGACAAGTGTCCAAAAAATATCTAAGATTTTACTCTCAATCATTGTGTTCTCTGTCCTTCTTCTCTTTTTGGACAATTGTGAAGAACAACTATGATATCTTCCTATGAGTGTAGCAAATTAAGGATGTATAAAGATGGGGCCCCCCTGTTGGCCTAGGGGTTAAATCTCAGCACTATCACTTCTACAGTCTCAGTTTGACCCTGGCCGAGGAGCTGAACCACATGGCACAGCAGACCTCTCCTATTTCTGCTGCTCCCTTCAGCAGTGTGTTTCAGCAGATCCACCTGTTCTGCTGTCCACTCTCTCTCTGGTGAATCTTCCTTCTCTTCCACCCTCCACTACTGGTCTATACCCCAGTTCTTGCATGCAAAAATAAATTTTAAAATTCTTTTTTAAAAATGTATAAATCCATAGCCCCTGCTTATTTGAGGTTTATTTAGAATTTATTTTACTTTAGAGTCCTTTATTCATTTAATTTTAATCATATGATTTTTATCACTGTGTATGATTTAAGGGTATAGTTTCATGTCTTTTCAGATGTACACAATGTTCTTTTATCAGAGTGGATCTGTCATCACTGAGTTGACTCCTTCCGCCAACCAATAGACTAAATTTTGCATTTGAAGATTTTGTTGTATCATGGAAATTGGGTTAAATTTGGATTCCTCTGAAGTTATGTATGCTACTCACAGTAAAATGCTGAAAAATACCCAGTCACCACTGTGGGGTACTTGTGATCTAGGCTAGACTGTGGAAATAAACTGCCCTCTCCCTGCCCCCACATTCTATTATACAATGACCCCTCTGTGAGGTAAGAGGGACTAATTCCACTTCAAAATAGAGACTAACTTTTAGTCACTCATGTATTAGAAAAACTGTAAAGTAAATGTCAAACTGCTTAGTCATTTTTTTCCTTCAAATAATTGACCTGAAGTTCAGAAAAGGACAAGAAAGTTAAACCATTAAGCCCAGTAAAAGTGTGATTGCCCTCAACAACAATCGTCTTTTGAACAATTTAAATACATAAAATGTGTGTAACACTGTCCCATCTCCAGCATAATTTTTTCATTTAATAAGTCTAATATAATGGTTTTAGTTATAGTGAAGTGTTTGGGGGAAAAAGTATCTCTACATAAGAAAAATAGGAACGCATAAGACATCAGTATAAATGAAGAAAAATGACTATTTTCTTTATGACTATTTTTCATTATGTAAAGGTGATGAATCTTTCTTGCCACCCAATCTATTTTTCCTTCCCCTGATTCCAGTTTAGGTCTTTTTATAGAGTTCTCTGTACTTCCAGTATTCCAGTACTATTTATATTAGGGCATTCAGCTATGGACAAAGTTTCTTCAGTCCTAGTTTGATTATTGAAACTTCAATATTGCAATTGAAGTTACTGAAACATTGGTACAGAAATTTGATTATTGAAACCTTAGTGAAATTCCCTGATTCCTAAATATTCATGAAGATAAACACAGATCTGTGAGATTTTAACAAAGTTTAATAAAGTTCCATGAACTCTTAAAGATTATCTAGAATAATCTAGGTTTCCCTCATCTGACCCCCTAATCAATTATCATATTATCTGTTTCTCTGACAAACCAATGTGGACAGTCTATTTAAAATAATGCTATAAAGGAAGTGACTATTCCTTCGCTAAACTTTTTCCATCTTGTTTATGAAAGGCTTGCAGTCAGAATGAATCTACAAAGCTGACCAAGTATCTTTAACATTATTTTTTAGTGTGAAAAAAGATAGATGTCATTTGCTAATCATGCTTCACATTGAAGATCTATGTCAGGAAAACTAATATTCTAGTACATTTAAAATTTTTGCTTAAGCAATTATCAAGGAATGTCTGAAAGGCGGCTGAGAAAACAATGCCACTTGTAAGTTGTCCCATGTGAAATTGAAGTTAGTAAGTGGGCTTCTTCCAGGTTCTCTCTGCTCCTTTTGTTGTTCAATATTATCCTTTTTACTAAATTCATCCCCTCTCAATTCATGGACAGGTTCCTGGGGAAGTCTAGATCTGGCAGCAGCTACAGGCTGGAGGAGTTATGCAAAATTAATTATTCCTTACTGTGAATCTACTATATTTCTTTCCAAAGGCATTAATTCAGACCCAGCCTATGCCTAGCTGGGTCATGGCCAGAGGAATTTAGACCACAGTGTACAGAGAGCATAAGGTAGTAATAAGTCTATTCACTCAAGACACTTTACCTGAAAGGACCCTTTCATTACAGCAAGAAGGTCTGAGATGCAACCAGAAGGCGGAGTCTGTTTGACTGACTGCATCATTTCTCACCTGAGAATAGAATCTGGTCATGGAATTCTCAATAAATCAGGAGAGCTACTGAGAAACAATTTGGAATATCATTTCTATATGTTGCTGGGAGCACTGTAACTCTGTCTAAGCTGTTGAGCTGATTTAGGATTTTGGCAGCCTCACAAATATATATTTTGAAAATTTGTATTAAGTTCATTTAAGAGAAGATATAAAAAGTAAGCTTTAAAAGAATTGGACAGAAAAATCAGGTTTGAGAGCTAAAGTCTGAGAACTGAAAATATATATGAATATTTGTGAGAAAGTGAGAGATGATGAAGGTGGCACATTGAGTTATATTTCCATTGCACAGTCCATGTTCAAACAGCATATTACATGGACAGCTTGAGAGTATAATCTGAAAAGTTGATTGGAGATATTTTTCTGCAGTTGATATCATGCATCCTGAATGTTCTCTCAGCAGCATTAGTACTATAAACTACTTTTTAAAACCTGTTATTAAGGTACTTTTTAATCTCATTATTTAAGAGTCAAACTTCTTGAGATGGGAATGGTGTTTGTCACAGAGAGTGACAGACCTGTTGCAAAGTATTTTTTAAAAATATTTATTTATTTTTAAATTCATATTAAGAACTGGGGTACAGGCCAGAAGTGCCGGGGGTGAGAGGATCCACCAGAGACAGTGTGGGGAGCAGAACAGGCAGACTGACTGAAACGCACTGCTGAGGGGAGCAGTGGGCAAGGCAGGAGAGGTCTGCTGCGCCATGTGGGACACCTCTCTGGCAGTAGGGATCAAACTCATGCTGCAGTGGCTGCAGTGGCTGCAGTTTTGCTTCATAGTGCGTTGCTCAACCCACTGCGCCACCAGGGAAGGGCCCTGCAAAGTATTTTTTAATGGTATTGTTCATTTTAAATGTTGTTGCTATGTTCCTTATATATATTGTTATATGTGTATATTGTAATTATACATGTTATACACTTCTGTCTTGTTCTTCAACCTAGTCTCTGCACATCTTTCTCCCAACTCTTAAATAACATAAAGAGAATATCTGACATAATTCGATGAGTCAAGAGGCAGTTTTTGATAATAGAAAACTGTGTCCCTAAGATATGGTGGACATAGGTGCTTGGTGAACTTAGTTGAGAATCCTTAAGTGTTTAATTATCTTAAAAATATCCAGCATATATCCTGTATAAAATTCCTCTAATCTTTGTTAACAGAAAAATGTATTCATTCATTCAAAACATCTCTATTGAGCACCTAATGCATGCTGGCACCTTGCTGGGCTCTGTGCCATAAAATTTTTGAAAGAGACATTTTGGAAAATCCTAGGGAGTATAAAGGAGTCAACCGGAGAGAATAATTTAAATGTGGAAAAAGGGACCAGGGAATCTGCACTCCATATTTAAGTGGATTATTTTGAGGAGGGGTAAGTAGAATTTAGAAATCTGTTTAATTATTTTCATTGTGGAGTGGAGTGACCATGTTTTCTGTTCTCATTTCATGAGGCATGTGGGCCTAGAAACTAGTCTCTCTCCCCTTTATTCCCCCTCATTCTGGTTCAGGACAGAATCAACTGGAAAATTAAATTATTCACCCCCTTAATACTCACTCCCATATATTTTTTTCTTCTCCTGCCTCAGATTGGAGTTGAGCTTTAAGTGAAGAAAGTGTGAATGACGCTAATGTAGGCTTTAAACATTTAAGAGAAAAACCTGTCCGTTTCAGGTCTCAAAGCAGTTTTCCTGAAAGATAATGGGTTTTGCGCCTCTTGGGTTCCTCTACCCCCATTTCATCCCTTCTGCCTCATTCCCGGCTTATAGAAGAAGAACAGTAATTTTCAAAGCAGGCAGAGCTGTGAGACTGCCGGTTCCACGTCTGCTATAAGAAGCAGATTTTTGCACAAGGATAAGGTTACAGCTGCCAGCCCAGAACTCCAGCGGTGTGTTGGATCAGACAGCGGGCTCCTCCCCTCCCCCGCCGACGAACGAGAGACCAACAAACTGCTCCAAGTAGACAAGTAGCTGTTTTTATTGAATACAGAAGCTCCTTGAAAACTCTGTGGGCTCCGGGGCTCCTCTGCAATTCCTTTCATTCCCAGAGTGCAGGAGCCAAGCACGCGTCCCCCGTAACTCCCTCCCATTTCTTCTCCGGGATTTGGGTAGAAGAGGGAGGAGAGGAGTGGGGAGATGGGGGGTGCTTGGTGGGCTGGGCTTGCCGGGAGCCCTGATTCTCCGGCTGAGGGAGACGGGGCGGGCTCGGGCAGTCCCAGAGGCGTGTGATTGGGTCTGACCCTCAGGCGGCTTGTCAATTTCGCCCAGAGTAAGGGGGGCGCTGGAGGGGAGTGGGCGGAGGAGGGGGCTGCCCGGAGTCTCTCGTCCGGCCCACTGACGGCTTGAAGCCTTTAGGGGCACGCAGTAATCTCAGATTTTTTGGTTGAAGCCCCTCATCTGCCTTCAGTCTGAAGGCAGGGCCCCTCAGCGGACGGATCGGAGGGTCCCGGCGGCGGGGCCAACTGAGAGGGAGAGGAGGGGGCAAGAGACAGGAAGGAAGCAAACCATCAAATTTAAAAGAAAAAGCCCTTTGACTTTTCCACCTCTCCCTCCCCAATGGCTGTGTAGCGAACATCCCCGACGATACCGTGGAAGGGAAGAAGTTGGTCTGCAATCGCAATTTCGTGGGTTGAGTTCACAGTTGTGAGTTGCGGGGCTCAGAGATGGAGCGGTGGTCCTCTAGGTGGAAAACGAAACGGTGGCTCTGGGATTTCACCATAACAACCCTCGCATTGACTTTCCTCTTCCAGGCTAGAGAGGTCAGAGGAGGTAAGAAAAAACGGATTTGGGGAGGTGGGAGATGGCCTTTGAGATTTCCCCCATTCTGTACCCCTCCCCCTTTGTGCCCTCCCCCCTAGAAAGCCCCAAATAATTCCCTTAAATAAAATCCAGATTGGAACTGCCACCAGCTTGTAAGGGAAGACCAGAGAGGGAGATGGATGTAGGCGGGACAGTAATGGGAGAGGAGGTAGCAGGAAAAAAGATCTGTCAGGCACAGAGCCTGCTGAAATGCCCATCACCACTTTCCAGAGTCTTTGAAAAGGAAAAATATTACCTTGAACACAAGGGCCTTGTACAAAGCTTTTGTTTGAGAAGCAGTCCTTAGACTGCCTTTGAACCCATCTCCTGGTTTCTTCAGATTCTGAGTAATGGAAATATCTTCACTTTTAAGAGTGAACTGAGGAGAAACTATAGAGAAGGTGTATGTGAACCTTGATAAAGTTCTTTGGAACAAAGTAAGAAGCAGGAGGTTTAACTTTTAGGGTTATGAAAGCAAGCAAGAGGATGACTCTAGAAGATTGGTGTGTGTGTGTGTGTGTGTGTGTGTGTGTGTGTGTGTGTGTGTGTTATTTTGAAAAGATTTTAAGTGGAAAAAATTGGCAGGGACGCATTTAAGATGCGAAGAACACTTTTCCCTGAATTTCAATTCCCTCCTCCTATCCTACTCTGCCCCCCCACCCGCCCCCAACCACACCACCTTCTTGCAGGTTGGACGTGCAGTTCTCTTGGAGAATGATGAAACTTCCCAAGCAAATGGGATGGGGGTGGAGGAATAGGGATTGGGAGGGAAGGGGAAGGGGCGTGGGGTAGGGTGGGGTGGGAGGAGAGAGGTAAGGGAAAGTTCCTACGTGGCACCACCAAATATTCAATGACCAGACCTGCTGGGAAGACTGCAGCCCTGTCAGTACTCAAGGAGGGAGAGCGACTGCACTCCTTCCCTCCGCCTCCTCCCTTCTCTTCCCCGCCCTTCCGCAAAGGCATCTGGCTGGAGCAGTCCGTTAGGTGCTTAGACACGACTGGCAGCCGATGGCCTTTGGAGTTGAGAGACTATGATTCGGCATAGAGTGAAAAAGCTAGCTTTGTGAGGAGCGCACAGAAAAGTGGGGAACATGAAGCAGGATGGGGGATTGGCTGAGGGAGAAAGAAATTGTCAACCCAAATGCTCAGGTTTTAGCAGAAACCTGAGTCTAGCCCTTACGTAGATGCCAAGATCTGAGTCCGCCCTACTGGGAGTTAGCGCTCCCGGAGGCCAAACTTTGAAAATAGGTCTGTGTTTCTTCCTCCACACTGAAGTGGTGTCCACCTTCCTGAACAGCAGGCAGTGCTGCATTAGTCATCTGTGTGACAGCCTGGTGACAAGTCAGATCCTTATTTGGACTGCATTTGAAGTTTGAAATGAGTTACGCTAATTGTGTCGATTCATTCCTTTCTACGTTTTCAAAAATAAATGGGAGAGTCTTTAAACATGGAATCCATTTAAAGTTTGTATTCTACCTCTGGTACCTTGTCACTAGCTGTATTGGTCAGTTCTGTCAGCAGTTCTGCCCTCTGCTGGCTTTACTTATTACTTGGCATTCAAGCATCTGCCTTAGTAAGTGAGGCCTCTTAAAATCCTTCTAAGTACAGTGATACTGGGAAGGGAAGGAACATACAATTAAGGAAGAACAGCTATACTTTTTTTTTTTTTTTTGCCAGCTTGTCACACATGTAGACAAAGTAACACAATGGCAGGTATTATTCAAAAATTTATAGAAACTAAGACTGTCTTCAATGGAAACTAATATAAACTCCAAAGAGACACCACTGAAGATGTTCAGGAATTATTTCAATGCAGGTATTTATATTTCTTTGCCACATTGGACCTGCCTTAAAGCTCTGAGGCTTTCAGAAAGATGGAATACCTATGCTTGCAATGCATAATTTTGTTTTTTCCATCTTGTTACTTATCTGAAATATTTTTAACAAGCATTTCAGTAGTGCATCAAGCAAGGGTGGAAAAAGAACCTTCCCTATTGTTATAAAGCTAAATGATATGTGAAACAGCAAAATTTAAGGCTCATATGTTATTTCTGTTTGTCATAGCTGATCTAATGTGTTGAACAGTTTTGATTGTTTAGCTATTCCTGTTGTAATATTTGGTATTTTGTTTCACCATTTGATAGGCACTTAGTACTAAGTGGGAGACTACTTATTTACTTAAACCTGCTCTTGTAGGCATTCTTACCGCTTACTAAACTTCCTAAACTTCGAAAAGGAAGTAAGAGTATATTGAACTTTAAAGGGAAATGATGGCAGAAATCATCACAAAAGAAAAAAAATCCATTATTCAATTCTCATATTAACCTTTAGATTTGCAATTACATAGTGTATAGGATTTTATTCCAAGTTCTAAAGAAAGATTATATGCCAGGATCATACTGTAATTTATTGGTTTCACTGAAATGCAGTGGTGAGATTTGGTTGCTAAAGCCAAAGATAATTTAAAACAGAACCTATTTTCAGCTAAAATTCTTTCTTCTTTGATTAAAAATATTCAACCCTAAAAAATTGTGGCTCATAATAAAATTGAACTCTAAAGGAAGTATATATAGCTATGATGCTGAAACATCTAACTTTACAGAGAAAATTTTTTTAGAGTGATTGGGTTAAAAGAAAATTTATGAGCTTGTGCAGTCATATTAATTTTCCTTACAAATCCAAACTGTGTAACTTAGAAATATTATTTGATAATTTTAGAATTTATCAGGATTTAGTATTAAGTGGTATTGTTTTTTTACTATATATTCATTTGTATTAACTTTAATTGTCATATGCTTGTTTATGTTTAACATAAGTGATTTATCTTAGGAACTTATGGAGTTCTTTGTCAATTAGTCCCTGAGATTTACCTAGAATCTACAGTGGCTACACTGTGTGTTAACAGAAGTGGCTTAAGAGTCTTAAGTAACAGTTAAAATTTTGTACTAAAAAATAATATTAATTGACTTATTTTTTATTAACCCAAATGGTACTCAACTGTGGGTGGTGAAACCAATTTTATACCTTGCAAAAAGCTAATTCTATGCGGTACTTGCAAATTTGGCAGAAATTGGTAGTAAGCACTGCTGTACTATTGTTATGAGTGCCCGGGATCAGCAGGTGAAATGGTGCTGGCTTCCAGAGTACGTGCTAAATTCAAGTTTTTAAAGAGCTTGTCGCTTTGGTTACTTAATCAGAAATTCGTTTGCTTACTCAGAAGCACACTTGTAATGCTCCTAACCAGTGTGATTTTTGCAAGGATGATTAATACTGTATTTCTGTGTCTTTTTTTTATTAATAAATATGGCAACGTCCAAACTAGGGAACTGAAATAGATATCTAATGAGAAATATCTTCCTGCATGTTTTATACAGATAACATCAGTTTTAAGTATACATATATACTCAGTTAATACAGACACTTTCCCATGATTGTCTATTTAGTTTTGAAAGTAAGTTTATTAATCTAAGTGACAGAAAACTTCATTATTAATTTTAATTAAACTTTTAGTTTCTGTGTTTTCCTCCATTTATAAGTAAAATAGAAGACTATTTTATTCAAGTTAAGTTATCCCTAAAATACATCAGGGCAAACATGTGCTCCTTTTCAGATTTATCTGACCCAGAAAAACTAAGAAGTCACCTTTCTTTTCTAAGGCTTTGCTTCTATTCTGAAACAAATTCCTTTTACCCTGGTTAATTTTTGAAGTACTGACCAATGGTAACAAATGGATTCAAATCAAGGTGGTTGAGAGTGTTTGTATAATTTTTAAAAAATGGAATTTTTCCAAGGAAGAAAAGTGATTACATGAGTTTTGTTTTGTTTTGTTTTTTATAAAAGAGACTGCTAGAGATAAAAATTGTACAAATTGCTTTTCTATTTTCCCTTTTCATCATACTAATGAGGAAACTAAGGCATAGGAAAGTTGTTAGTGGAATACTCTCATGCAGGCATAAAAATTCCCTTTGAATATTCAAGATCTTTCTGAATGAGCAGAGTAAATACTTGTAGTAATGTTAAAAATGACTTTCAGTAAGTCTGAAACTTTGTGGAATAGCCTAATATAATTTAAATGTGTCTATGCTCGTATTTAGATTAGTGAGAAGATGAATTAGTTGTGAAAATGCCTTCAAAGAAAATTGGAAAGGAAATAGAATTATAATACATACTTCAATTTCCTAAATTTGAAGAAAGGTAATTTTCCATCATTTACTTTGTTAATACTCCAAAGTATGTGGTTCTAGAAAATAATCTATATTAGAGTAGAAAGCTTAATAGTCACTGAAATATACTTTATACATTGTGACTGTATTAAGAACATAGATTTTTTTATGCTCTTTAAAGTTGCTAATAGAGGACCACACAAAACTGAATTTTCAAAAAGCTAAGAAAATTATATATTTATTGCAAATAGAGGAAATAATATCACATTTCTGTGCTTTTCATATGGACTAGATTGATTAGATGATGATTACATATAATTATATGACTTTTACTAATAAACTAGATCAAAAATTTATTATTACTTGATATGTGTCAGATAATCTATTTCCCAAAAAGTGGTCAACTTTGGAAAGCACTATCTATGCATATTCTGATTAAAGTACTTCTTCTTTTAGATTTTTCAAAGCAGAAAAAACTACGTAGATGCCTTTTACCTGAGAAATAAATAGGTGAATTTTAGGAAGTCCTAACTCTTGATTACCATGCACTTTATTATATTGCCAATAACTATGATAAATTCTATCACCACATGTGAACTTTTGAAAAGGAAGGAAGAACCTATTTTACCCCTCTACATTTATTTGTAAAAGTCCAATCTTCAAGATTTAGTGTTTCTAGAAAAGGAAGAGTTCTGTCTTTAGGGGGAAAGACTCTATATTGCAAATATTTTTCTTATGATTAAATTTAACATTTTACTTAAACATGGGATTTTATAAATATTAAGCTATACCCATTTTATATAATTTATATCATTTTATATAATTGTTAGTGATGATTATTTAGGTAATTAAAAGCCAGAGTTCTATTGTAACTCAAATATGCTTTTCTTCCCTTCCCACCTTTGAAGAAATAATTAAAGACAGTTAGTGTAATCATTAGGAATTAAAGGCAACTGCAGAGTGAAGCTGATTGCTGATCTACATTTCTGTTTTTACTCCTCCACTTCCCTCATTTAATACTGGGGAAATGTGACCTGGGCTGGGAGTGGGGGGAGAGGAGACCAATCTGTTTGTTTTGTTTTTTTTTTTGACCATTGAAGTTTTGTTCCTTGGCAAGAAGAAAGAATGGTACATATAGATGCTATAAAAAGTTTTAGTCTTCCCTAAATTCTCTCATCAAAAAGTCAATTTTAAATGCAGTTTTCAGTGCAATCTAATGATTTCCTTAAATTTGGATTTTTTTTCCTAATTTACATTGCAGTTTTATTCAAAGTCTATTCTTCCCCATTTTAAACTGCCTTTTGTATGATAATGTATCTAAGTAGTTGTTTTCTCTTCCATCAAAATCCCAAAAATAAATAAATTTTTACTTTTATAGATAAATTTTATTTTTATAGATAAATAGATTTTTTTTTCCTACTTTGGGTTGTATCAGAACTCCACATGGATAATCCTAGCTCACAGTGCAGATGAAAGTCAACGTTAACGTGATTTACTGAGTAGTATCTATTTATCAGTTGCAGTCTTTGGCCTACCACTGAGTTGGCTAGTGGTTCTTTAGACATTGGCTGATCACCAGACCTACTGTTATCTGGTAAAATAAACTCTTTGCTTGCTGTGCATGGAATTAGAGACAGTGCTATTAATTTAAGAGAAAGAACTCAGAGAAAAGAAAGGTTATCATATTTCAGAGTAAGAGACCAGCTTAAATACGACTTGACAATTGAGAACTAAAACTAACCTGTGTAAAAGTGCTTTAACACAATCAACTTTTGCAATCCTCTCAAACCTTTTTTTCCTTAAAAAGCATTCTTTCTTATTTTAACCAAATTTAATTGCTCTTGAATGGCCCTGTACTGTACAGACAAATGAAGGTTCCTATTCATAGACTTAGCGAATAGAGTGTAGCTTCCTTCCTCTGTTGACTGGTAAACTGACATCCGGCCTTAAAAAAACCAAACTTTACACTGCTCGAGGAACTTTCCTTCCTCACTCAGATGTTCACCGACAACTTTCCAAAAGAATGACTGCTAGAAAGAGCAATGCTTGCAATTCCTGATAGAGCTAATAAAAAGCTCTAGTGCATGTTGGTGCTTTGTGCTTTTGGGTGGGTCTGCAGAGAAAAAGGAACCAGAAATAGAACAGAAGTGTTCTTGACTTTTCTCTTTAAAGGGTCTGACTAATGTAGCACAACTTACTATTTGTTATCTTTCTTCTTTTTAAAACCGATGAGCTTCAAAATATTTCACTGGTTTTAAGGATAATGTATCATCCAAGTGGTTTAACATGATGTGGGGTGCCCTCCAGGATGTAGCCCTTCTGTATGTCCAGGCTCATAATAACAACACTTCATCAAGCTCACACTGCACTCTATGGTCACACTAAACTTCTTGCCCCCATTCTTCTCTCTTTGACATATTCCCTTTCCCTGGAATATCTGTTCCCTTCTCATCCATCTAGTAAACACCTTCTTAGGCCTCAAGACATAGTTCATATTTCCAGGCAGATGTAATAGTAAGAACTAAAACAGAATGCATCCTAATTATATACCAGGTTCTATTGTAAGCACTTTCCAAACAGAATCTTATTTCATTCTGATAGTTGCCCTGAAAGTAAACCAATATTGAAATCTCCATTTTACCCATAAGGAAACCAAAAAACAGAAATTAATTATTGTGTCTAAGATCACACAGTTGCTAAGTGATAAAACCAGTCTAGAACCAGAGGATTTGTTTTTGATCACTTTTCATGTTTACCTTGGTGTATGTTTTAATGCTTTTATAATTCTCCCTGGTACTGAACATGATGAGATGTTGAACTAACATTAATGTATGAAACAGGTTGTGTACCAGAATAAACAGCATATCATTTGTGTAAATTGCTTGATTGCCACCATGGAGAAACATAGAGATTTGGCCCAAAGTGGTATGATTCAGGTAGCTCTATAGTCTGCTTTTATGCCCTAGTGATGGTGGGAAACCAAAGTGCAATTCCTGGAAGTCATACTTTGACATAATTTAAGGAAAAGGTGACAAATTTATCCACTGATGTTAAAGGTTCAGATTGGAGGTCCTGTCCTTTCGTTAAATAACAAAGACATTTAGAATTCTGTTTGTTCTATTGGGTTGTCGAAAAGTCAATATGTCATGACTTTTCGACAACCCAATAAATTGCATTCATTGAGATAAATAACAGGTCTCGTTCAAATTGGGGGACTGAGGTACAGGACTATGTTTTTTCTTTTAGTATAACAGTGTCAGTTTTGTTTTATTAGTACTCTTTGGAATGCAATCAATGGGGAACATAACTAAAAGATCCACAGTTCGCCAAATTCCTTATGTAAATATATGTTCATTTATACATTAGTCTTCCACTAGTTGTTGCTGGGGCATTACTTTTATTTTTGCATCCAGTAGGTACCAAGATGTCAGAACACAGACATATAACATGTTCACTATTTAGATTATTAATTATCTTCTTATTCTGGAAAACTGGGGGAACGTTAGAATCTAGTTAACTTAGAACGGTGTAACTTCACCTCCTCATACCATGTTAAGAGTAATTGTGTCCCCTGCTCCTTCTTCTTCAGTTACTCTCTGAAAGTAGAGTTGGGGTTTCTTTCTTGCATTCTTCATCTGGAAAACAGTTTGATTTATTCTCTGCAACAATTCCTCTCAATATTCAAAGGTACTCTGACTATACTGCCTCTAAAACCATTGTTAGTTTAACATAAAAAAAGAAATGACAATTGGCATCTCTGTCACTTTATGTGATTGTCATTTATTTTTTTAGGTATTGAATAGTTAAATGTTCATTAAACAAGTTTGATAAAGATGATATACTATTATTGTCTCTATGTCCACTATACTTTGCTTTATATCTCTAAGATTTATTTACTACTCATTTCAAGTCTGCATCCTGAAGCAACATCTGTCCTAGCTCCCTCCCCAGTAACTAATATTTCAATGCCTGTTTTATGATTTGTACTTCTTTTGGATTACACATGTATATTATAAAGGCATAGGTGCTTTGTCAATATTCACAGATAATTTGATGCACAGCCAAGGGTTTTTAAAACCTCTTATAGCAAGATATAAACATACACAAGCATGAGACTGTGCTCAACTTTATACAAGGCACCAGAAGTGAAGTGAAAGTTTTGATTTATCTAATACATTACTGTTAAATAGCAGTAGTTCTGCAAAGACTGATTTAAGCAGATAAATTGATTGTGATTTAGATAATGTTTTCTCTTAATTCTCCTATAGTATGTAGTACATTAAATGCCCTTGATTATTGTTCTTATTAACATTAAAATCAAATGTTTGTATTCCAAATTTAATTGTAGTTTTATAAGCACTATTTTAATAGGATTGGCCACTTGTAAATCAGAAATACCATACTTTTCAAATATGAAGCTGTCAACTGATGTTTGTTCTTGTCTTTAACATCCTTAGAGTTGTCAAAATTCTGCAACTTTCAGTTCATAGAAGCCTTTATGATATGAGAAAGTTAAATGTGAGGCTGTTTGGTAACACAAAAAAATTAAATGACTGTCTGGTTTGGGTTCTCTGGCCACAGGATAGTATGCAGTCTCTGTCCTAATGGAGTTTGTTTTCTAAGGGAATGCTGGAGTTAGTGGGGTAGTTAGGGATCGCATAACACAAGAACATATGGATATATTTTTCTGCATAGAATAGAAGCATGTGACTAGTGAAAAACTACAGGGATATTACTAAGTAGACTGGGTCAGTGCATAGTTGTATCTCTGTTCATACTAGGTGGTACTGAATCAACCATTGGCTCCTTCAGTAACCAGGACACTAGGTCATAATGCATTTTCTGAACTAGCCTACCTTCTATAAAGTTACCTGGGGTTTTCAATGAAAATAAGTACATCTCAGAACCTCCCTGGTGGCGCAAGGGGTTAAATACCACGCTATGAAGCATTTGTAAACACTGCAGCACAAGTTCTATCCCCAGCCAGGGAGGTGACCCACATGGCATGGCAGACCTCTCCTGCCTCGCAAAGCTGCTCCCCTCAGCTGTGTGCTTCAGTCCATCTGCCTGTTCTGTTCCCCACTCTGTTTCTGGTGAATTCTCTCACCTCCCATGACTCTGGCCTGTACCCCAGCTCTTGTATGCTTAGATAAATAAATCTTTTAAAAAAATTAGTACATCTCAGTCTTCATTTAAGCACTTATGGCCATTATAGACTTAAAACATACATTAATGATCTTCCTATTTCCTGTGTAAATTATTTAATTTACATTAAACAAATATTTGCACATGACTATAAAATTGATTATAAAACAAAGACAAAACTAACTCTTCTAAACTTGTATGAGTGCTTTTATTTTTTTAAAGATTTATTTATGCATATAAGAACACTGAAATTATAGCACCATCTCAGTTATTGACAACATAAATAGTCATGATGTTCAAGCTGAAAAACTTAAGTCAATTTTGAATCTTCTCATACCCCACATATAACGTACCAGAAATTCCTGGTCATCGGAATATATCCAGAATCTGACATAGCACTTTAACTCTTAGTCCATCATAACAAAATTAACGGTTGTATGTGTCAATTATAGTTGCTTCCTCTCTGCTCTGGTTTAATCCAGTACCCCATAGTCTATTCTTAGTGTTGATGATCTAAAGAGTTTGTTAGTTCATGTTCTCCCTATTAACCTTCCAGTGGGTTCCAAACTTTTTGAAGATCTAATAGGTCCTATATAATCTACCTTCAATATGTCCTAGCCTTTTTTCTGTGACCACATCTATTATACCCTTCCTTTGCTGAAGGCACATTTTTCTTGCTAAATTCCCTCCTACATGTTGGACCAACTCCTATGTCAGGTTGTTTGCACATGCTATTACTTTTGCTTCGAATGTTATTCTGGCATTGATATTGATAAATGTTATTCTGTGAAAATATCAAGTTATTTTTCAAGAAATTTCTCATTATGCCTTTCCAGAGTTGACAAAATCAGGTTTTTATTGAGTCCTTTGTTTTCTTTCTTATTTGATATTAAAATCATTGATTCCTTAGCCCTCCCTATAATTATTTACTATGATTTATTTACTATTATTTACTGTGACTTACTTGTCTCTATAGTACTAATCAAATTTGTGTTATGTATAAAAATAATACCTAGTCAAATTAAAGATTGAGATTCTATTTTAAGCTTTCATGTAAGATGTAGTATTTCATCATTCGGGAATGCAGATATTTCTTTAAATTATTTGGGCAACTGCTATGCCAATTTTTTTTTGTGTGTGTCTTGGAAAGAAAAGTTTATTTTAGGAAAAAAAAAAAAAGATAAAGAATAAAGACTCCCAGGTATATGGAACCTGGGAGGGGCCAGAGAGTCAACTATGCCAAATTTACTCAAATCATTTCTATACTTTTTCATTTTGTTTTACATATTTAAACATATTCGATATGACTAATTCCAGACAGTGAGGTATTTTATTTATTTCATAGGCACCATGCACAGTGATCCAGTTATTTTAAAAGATCCTAAGGGTATAATAATAGTAATGAATAATAGTAATGAGACTCTACTTTGCTACATTGTTAAACAAAGCAGTGATATAGGACTTATGGTAACCTAGAAAACACATGGTAAATGTTCCCAGCTTAAGGCCCAGAAAGCAAGTACAAGTTAGATACTGTCAAAGAAATGTTTTCATGTGTTGATAATCAAATGCAAATTCATTTTTTGTTCCTAATTGATGCTATCTATAAGACCCTGTGTTTCATGCATTTTTTCAACCTCTAGATAGGTCAGAATTAAACAGTCAACAATAGAATGTAAATACAGAAGATGTATTATAGAGGGGTGATGAGATGCAGTTGTGCTTCCAGATAGTAATGGTGTGTTGAACATGAAAACAGATTTGTGATTCATTTGGGTACTTAAGTTTTCTAAGTTTTAAGAGCACCCTGTGGGATTATATTCACTTAGAATACCTGGAATATACTGGTGAGATTGCTAAATGTTACATAAATTTCATGGACGGTATCTAATGAACCTTTAGACAACACCAGTTTTCTGCTGTACTGTACAGAGATTTTCTAAGGTAGTCAGAGGAAAGGGGTAATAGGAATCAGGTGAATTATAGCAAGAAACATGGGTGGTATTCCCTGGAACTAAGAGAGATATTCAGAAAGGTAGACATTTGACGGGAGCAGCAGTTTTAGAATATTATTTTAGAATTTTATTGAGTGCTTTCTATGTATTAGATACTATCCTCAGAGATTAAAATGACTTATCTAATTTAATTCTGAAATTGAGGTTAAGTTAAAGAAACTATGTCTTAGAAGAGTATTTACCCTGAAGTCATACAGATAATAAATGCTGAACTTGGCATAGGAGTTAGGCAGTTTCAACTCCAGAAACACAATGATTAAAACTGTCTATTCACTTGACATTGTTCACATTTTAGATTCTTTACTAAAAACTATTGTGATTTTAATATATAGCAGACTATTGGTAATAATTAAATTATAATAGTCACTTGTCTGTCATTTCTTCTGTAGTCAGTCCTGCTTTCCACTACCACATACATGCAGTAGATTCTCCCCTTTGCCCCCCATTTTTTTATACTCATCTAGAGCAGCAAAGAATTTCATGACTAGTTAGAAGATGGTTTATATGTTTTTCTGGTTTACTTTATTTTTATTTCTTTCTGTGATGGTACATTTCATGTATGACCCATGATATAAGTACAAAATAAGTGGCTCACAGATTATGTCCACTAGAAAAAAAACAGTGAAGTCAACCCTTCTTAGGAAACTCTTTAGATGCTGTTGCTAAAGGCCACTTCAGCTCCCTGCCTTTTCCGTCTCAGGGAAAGAAGTTTCAAAAACTCTCAGGCAGAATGTAGTTTGTCACTCATTCATTTACTCATTCATTCATTAAGCATATTCATATAGATTGTTTAATATGTGTTAGTCTTGACGCCATGGGCATTTATGGTGAATATCAATACTGCTGATGTTCGCTGTCAGAAGGCTTCACAATCTATCAGGGGAGGCAGACATGAGCAATAAATGACAAGTTTGGAAGAGAGAGAGAGATTAAATATTATGAATACGTGACAGGGAAGTTGTGACTATAATATAGACATGTGCTGGCCCACTTCAGGTCAGTTCTGTTTGGCTGGGCATTTGCCACATGGTAATGGATAATTTGGGGAGTTTCCTGGGAAACTAGTATTTGAAATTCTTCTCTTTGTCTCTATATACCCTGAGTCTATTAAAAAATCTTTCACACTAGGAGCCTGTTTTCTTTGCCTTTTTGCTTATGAATGGTTGGATCCCTTTCATCTCTTAACATTTTGGGGTCCCTGAGTGACCCTTGGTTATGTGCTAACAGAACCATGCTGACTCTTCACAATATAATGTCTTCTGTTACTGCTCACTGGTCACAGAAGTGTATGAAGACATTTAGAGGAGGAATTAGAGAAGGAACAGTCAAATCTCTGTGAGATGGTATGTGTGAGTGAGCCTTGTGGACACTGAAGGCAATAAGAAAAAAAGATTTAAAGCTCTGGTATAGGCTGGGAAGAATGAATGGGTGTTCAAGAGATCAATAGACATAATAGAAAAGTCATATTAGGTTATCAAACTTTGTTTTTCTTTCAAGGTAAAAGAGTCCTATGGACTTCAGAGGAAATTGCATCTGTATGTTATCACATATTTATGCTGTATAGTCCAGCAACATTTTATGTCATCTCTGTTGGTTGTGTGTGTGAACTGAAATGAGAAGCTTATTCTTTTCTAATTTGTTGAAAAAAAGTCAAGTATGGAATATATAATTAAAGCCAAATGTGAAAGTGTTATGATAAAGATGAGCATATCTAACCCAGCTTTGGGAGTTAAGAATTTTATGAAGGGAGTTTCAGTGTATTGGAGCCTAATTATTCTTTAGGTGATCAGAGGTAATTATTTCAGACTTGGGGAGGAGGATTTATAAGGGCCAGAGACAGGGGAAAGACCATGGTGGGTCTTGGGAAATCAGTACAACTAGAGCACTGAGTGAAGACTACAGGCATTGAGTGGAAAGCAGGATGTGTTAGGGTGAAACTGAGAGAATAATTGGGTATGTCCAGCTTATTAAGATTTTATATGCAAAGTTTGGGGATGCCAGAAGTCAGTGAGGTTCTCTGAAGGAATTTAAGCTGTAAATCAACATGATGCATTGAGGTTTGAAAGCACACTCAAGGGCAGATTGATGAGAAAAGCCATGGAAAATAATTAGATGACAGAGTGCACTGGGCTCTGCTATCCTGTTCTCCCTATTCATAAATTTATAGATGTACAGTCACAGGAAGGAAAGTGTTATTGAACAAAATACTGTGCTGAATTTGATACACCTGAAATGCTGGATATTATCTTTGTCATCAATACTGACAATATAGATCAACTGAAATAAAAAGCATATTTAAGAATTGCTATGAGGACCTCCCTGGTGGTGCAGTGGGTTGAGCGGCGCACTATGAAGCAAACCACAGCCACTGCAGCACAAGCTCGATCCCTGCTGCCGGCCAGGCTGGGGACCCACATGGTGTGGCAGACCTCTCCTGCTATGCCCGCTGCTCCCCTCAGCAGTGTACTTCCGTTGATCTGCCTGTTCTGCTCCCTGCTCTCTGTGGTTAATCCTTTCACCCCCCCACACCTCTGGCCTGTACCCCAGTGCTTGTATGCATAAATAAATAAATCTTTTAAAAAATTGCTATGAATATGGAAATTTCACTGTTTTAGGTATAGCAAGCTGAGGTCAGAATATATTATTATTTTTAGTCTTTAAAATGTAATAGTTAAATTAATAAAATATGTACAGTTTCCCCATTTGTTTGTTGTTTTTGTGTATGTATCTAAACAATAAAAACCATGTTATGAGAATTTGATAAATGTAGCATTGTGAGATCATATAATAGTCATATGTCAGAGTGGGTAATTTACTTAGTTTACTTGAAAGGAACAAATTTTAAGGCTTGATGAACTGAATTTTACATTTTTGTAACTTGTTATCCTTTTTTAAAGTTTTTTTTTTGAAGGGTAAGTTAATGTATCATATCCTGTGTATATACAGAGAACTTGGTGGTGCTTTAAAAGTAGGCCACTTATTTTAAATCCTGTAATGGGGGTGTGTTTTTAAATTAGATTTCAAGAAAGAGAGAACATGTGACAAAATCTATGCTTTTTGGACAAGGTCATGCTGTTAAAAGATAACCTGGAGACAAAGAAAATTGAGTTCCACTTTATGTACTATTTTCCTGTGTGCAGTAATGACTTTGACCATAGGACTGCATCCTTCTCTTCAGAGAAGTACAGCTGTGTTTATGCTTACCCCTGAGTCTTTGCCCTATTCAGATGTACTTCTGCTAATAGCTTCAGACCAAGATAAGATAAAATAAGCAGATAAGATGCTGTGGCTTTTAGAAACCATCTACTTGAGAGTATTTTATGCCCTGAAACATAGGTTGAATTTAATTTAAAGGAAATATAAACAGCAGAAATTAAATAACTGGCTTAAGATAATCTTAGTATATTGATGTTTTAAGTATTTTTATAAGGTTTTTATTTCTAGGCTATAAGCAATATGAGGGTGGTAAAGAAGAAAATGTCTAGATTTCTTTTGAATTAGTGTTTTGTACTTTCCTATGTAGCTACCCTAAGAATAGAAAAGCACTGTTTCGAAAGAAATCTACAGTTAGTGTTTGAACCTGCCTTTGGAGTATCTTTAGTTTACTCTCTGGTTCTCAGTTCTTTCATCTGCACAGAGCATAATGACGTGCAAGATTTGTGAGGGTTAATGCCTGGACAGATGCTATCTTACACTTAATTTCAAATAATGCCATTACTTGATATGATTTAGATTTTATAAACTGTAAATTGAGATGCATCAGAAAGTTAAAATTCATAATAGGTTAAGTTAAATTCTAAATATACACATCAACACACTCACCGTGTGTGTGTATGTGTGTGTGTATAAAAAAAAGCAAAATTTCTATTTTGCTTTTCCATAATTTCATTCCTTATTTGAGATATTAATTTGAGAATGTTATGATTTGTATTTTACTTCCATGCCCCACTTCCTAAACTTCCAACCAAATGCTAGTGAAAGATGATAACTAATAAAATGGGCAGAAGAACGAAATAGATTCTTCTCCAAAGTTTGAAGACATACAGACTGCAAACAGGAACATGAAAAAATACTTGTTATCATCAGGGAAATGAAAACCAAGACCACAATGCCATAGCATCTCACACATCTCACACAGCAGAGAATGGCTTAGACCAAAAGCAACAAGTTATGAGAAGGATGCTGAGAAAAGAGAACTTTCCTACATTGCTGGTGAAAATGAAGACTTTCTGGGCCTCCCTGGTGGCGCAGTGGGTTAAGCAACGCACTATGAAGCAAACCGCAACCACTGCAGCACGAGTTCGATCCCTGCTGCCGGCCAGAGA
>JAGFMF010011828.1:3652973-3682499 GCA_019455555.1 Galemys pyrenaicus
TAAAGAAAAACTTAGAAACTAACTCTAGAATGCTGACTATTGTACTGAAGCATGGGGGGGGGGGGGAGGGGGCGTTAGTGAGAAGGGAAGAAAGCACAATGTAGTAGCCGGTGAGTGGTTTGGTGATGGGTGCACCACAGTGGCACCTGATGGGGTATCCTAATATTCCCTCAATTAAAAAGAAATTTAAAAAAAGAAAAGTGAAACAACAAACTACCCTGTTTAAAATACCCATTTCTCTAGTAGATTTTTTTTTTCATTGCATTTTTGTAATTTTTTTATTTTTCAGCTGCTCCAGTTGATGTACTAAAAGCTCTGGATTTTCACAATTCTCCAGAGGGAATATCAAAAACGACAGGCTTTTGCACCAACAGAAAGAATTCAAAAGGTTCTGATACTGCATACAGAGTTTCAAAGCAAGCACAACTCAGCGCCCCAACGAAACAACTGTTTCCAGGTATGCTCATGTTATTTTTATATGCTGCTACTTATTATTATTTCTTTCTTCATGTGATATAATGCACCACCATTGGACAGAAGTATAATTTTTTCATCTATCAGACGCCAAATACACTGTGATGACTAAGGTGACTTAATGAAATTAACTGAAGATATAATTTGCTGATCTTAATTCAGCACAATCACAGATATGTTTATTTGAATATTTAATAATTCATTATTTTGTTACAAAATGATAACACCTGAAGACATCAGTCTTAATTTTGCATGTAATGAAATAGAATTTATTTATTGGGGGAATGTGGCAATTTTGCCATTAATATCTGTGTTGCTTTAATAGGCATGCAAATTTAAGCATGAATGTTTTCTAAAATTAATGTAAATTCATATTGAAAATTTATATTGAAAAGACTTGTTCAAATTACATAGGGGTAAATATTTAATCCAGATCTTATATGCTGCAAGAACAATGTTTTTATGAACAATATTAATAGTTGTTCCATTTTGTAACTTTGGGGGATTCTGAGAAATAATTTATCATTTAAATTCTGTATATTGTAATATACTGCCTCTACCTGAAAGACTATTTTCACATAAAGCTGTTTTCTAATTGAAGAATGAAAATCAAGGTATTAAAATTACAAGCATGATAGTAAATATTTCATCGAGAAATATTTTAAGTATTTTGAAAACACATTTATTTTGATCTTTCATTGATTCTTCCAAGGTATTTCCTATTTTGCAATAATTCATGACAGAGTAAACCAACAAAGTACAAATATGAATATCAATGCAAAATTTTCTGACATTGAAAATAAAAAAAATTAAGGTGGTTATTAAATCTATAAATATATCTTTAAATCAATTAAAAACTTTGAACGTTGAAAATCTAAGTTTCTTTTCTATTTATCAGTACTCTAATGCAGAAATGGAAAAGGGACAGGAATTTTCGAGAGAGAAATAGAAAATAGATTAATGGAAAATTTTTGGAAATACTCGAGTTAGTATTATAACTTTAATAATTTGTTTCAACATATCTTGGTTACTTTTTCTGCCTTTCATTGTTGCAAATATTTGACTTGATTCAATCATTTCTATTGTTTTATTCAAGGAAAAAGAATAAGAATGTATGATGTGCTTGTAGAGCTCCTTCCACATCAGTTAACAGAATTCATTTAATTTGAAGTTATTTTTCACTCTAACAATATTGTTGTTAGCCTTATGATTCTAACAATAAGTATTACAGATTGAAGGAGACACCTATGATAGAGACCTCATTTCTTTCTCACACAAATAATTAAAATCATGCCTTCTGGATGGAGGGTAGAGCTTTCTGTAATATAATACAGAATGATAATAAAAATGACCATAACACATTCATTTTAAAAAAATCCAAGCAGTTAATATGTGGCTAATATTCTTTATGAAATAAATAGACCTTTAAAAGAGTATTTGAACCTATTTTTTCTTTCATTGTGGGAAGACTTACAGGAACTTTGTTTCTAATGAATAAACTAAGCTTTACTGTTTGGGGTGGGGTTGAGGTGTTATCAGATAGCCATTGTAATCTTCCTGTGGAATGAAGTTATCAGTCTTCCAAATGCCACATTTTAGACCTTTAATAGTAATATCACAACTTTCTGCTTAGCCACTGAATGGAAGTTGTAATTTGCAAATTCTTTCTGCCCTTTTTAGAAAACCTGCTGTCAACAGATTAGACTATGTAGAAATTTTGTGTGAATTGAACTTTTTTTTCCCATAACCATCTGGTACTATTTAAAATCCAGTTTCACACAATGTGTAGCACACTTTTGTTGTTACAGTAATGTAGCAAATTATCTTTGATATATTCAGGTGATATGAATTTCGGTTAAAATTTTATAGGAAGGAATCTAAGGTGATGTGTTGCTTAGGGTAGAGTGAAAATTTCAGCGTCAAGTTATGACTTTTATTAACTAAGTTACTTATTTTTAAAGGTTATGCCTTAAAGATTGTAATCTTTATGGATTATTATGATTGCTTATTTTAAATTGGGAAATACTTAAATTGATTTTATTCATTAGTATATTTAGAATCACATTATTAAAAAATTGTGCTGTACAATTTTCAAAAATTATAATTTGTTATGATTTATTTAGTTTTAGTGAATATACTATTTCCTGTAATTCTCCTTTCCCTAAATGTTTTCTTTCCCTAAATTGGTCATATGTTTTTGCAAAAAATATTATTTTGCCCTATTCATAAAATTTCAGCATTTTTCAATGAATAAATATGTTGAAAAATTGATAATTTTAAGAAATAATTCCTTGTATGCTCAAGGTGTTCTGAAATAATATTTGAAGAACATATATTTGCTTTGGAGGACTCTTGGTAATAGGTTAAATTCCCTAGATCTTTATTTGTAATAAAGCAGGCAAAGTGTCTCCTTAGTGTTCCTTATTATCTCCCTTTTATTTACATGATCATTTTTCTTGCATATAAATATAAAACTGTATTCTCTTTGATACAAGTCAACTTAAACAAGCTATACATATATATACTATAAAATAGCAAAGCTTTTATGATCTACTTGTGATATTTAAAATTTTATATTAAAAATTTAAGTACTTTTGGATGCATGTATCTAGCTAAACATTACAATATTAATGTTTCACATCAGTAATACCAATGTTAACTATTTGGTTCTTCTTTCTTTTTTTCTTAGTGGCACACTCATTTCTACATTTTAAATAATTTTCAGTTCATAAAATATTTTTCTACTGCATTACTTAAGTGGACTGCATAGGATCCAACTATATATATCTTTTATAGTTTACCTAGTCAGCCCTAACCATTGCAGGCCAATTAACATTTTATATTTATAAACAATAGTCTGGTGAATTAGCATTTGTTTACTAATACAGATTATTCCCATCCTCATATGTTCTTAGAGCGGAATTGGTGGTCTCCTTTAGTCTTTTGAATTTGAATCCATAAAGTGATCATATTCATAATATTTTTATTATTTTATATCACTATAAAATAATGTTTTTATTATTTTATACAGTATAATATACTATTATACTGTGCATAATAGAATTCAGAATGAATGGAATGAAGACAAAAGCACCCAGATATCATTGATGACATGTGAACATACACACCATTTTGCATATGGAAAGTAATCCCATCCTGGAAATAATAATGCACACTTATATCCAGGCTATGAAGAGGCTCAAATAAAATAATTATGTAAAACTATTTTTGCAATAAATATTTTTGAAAGGTAAAAAAGCCACAATTTAAGTGCAGTGATTTTTAAAAAAATTAGTAAGTAGTCATTGGTTAACTCTCTGAGATATACTTATGGTAATCATTTCATTGGTAACCATATTTATTTAACAAGTGCTTAACAAGCACTTATGTAGATTTGACCCCATGCTAGATATTTAGGACTTGATTGTTAAAGAGTGAAGAGCAACAATAAAAAAAGACAACCTAGGAGACCTCCCTGGTGGCACAAGGAGTTAAGCACTTCACTATGAAGTCTATGCAGCCACTGCAGCACCAGTTCGATCCCTGGTCAGGGAGGTGACCCACATGGTGCAGCAGACCTTTCCTGTCTTGCCTGCTGCTCCCTTCAGCAGTGCATTTCAGTCCATCTGCTTATTCTGTCCCTACTTCTGTCTCTGGTGAATCCTCTCACACACACCCCTACCCCAACACACACACACCTACCTCTGGCCTGTACTTGTATGCACAAATAAAATAAAATCTTAAAAAAAAAATAAAGACAACCTAGTTTTTCAAATTTAGAATCAATAAATTTAACCAAATATTGAAACATTCCAATTTTATAATGACATAGCTTTTATTAGTGAAACTATATTGCGTGAAAGAAAGGGTAATAAGAGTCTTTAAGAAGGGACTGAAAGAGTACTTGTATGTACTGTGTCCTTACAATGCCGCTTAAGAGATTAGATTAAGAGAGAAAATACAAATCTTGCACTAAAATTGGTACTTGTGTTTATTATTGGGTTTATTGGCACCATGATATAAGTTTCTGAACTTCAATATTATATAATCGTTGTGCTTGAAATTATTAACTTTAAAATTTGAATACAACTTCGACCACTTATGCACAGAAAGTTTACTAGTAGCCCCTTCCCCATTTGTTTTTAAGTGTGTTGTTACTATTTGTTTTTAAATATGTGTTTTACTCCTGTTTGAATTAAGGTAACTTATTTAGGTGCATAATTCACATAGAAAAATTTAAAAAAAAATAGAGTAATCCAGGAATTACATGGACATTTGGAACTTATGACTCTGTTATTTTCTTCTCAGGAGGAACTTTTCCAGAAGATTTTTCAATATTATTTACAGTAAAACCCAAAAAAGGAATTCAGTCTTTCCTTTTATCTATATATAATGAGCATGGTATCCAGCAAATTGGCGTTGAGGTTGGGAGATCACCTGTTTTCCTGTTTGAAGACCATACTGGAAAACCCGCCCCAGAAGACTATCCCCTCTTCAGAACTGTTAACATTGCTGATGGGAAGTAAGTAGCACAGTAATCTAATGTTTTAGCTGTGTTCAAAGCAATTCTTTCATTTGATCATTTAACAAGTAGTTATAAAGTGTGATTCACTTTTTCTGGAGACTGTCAATATAGATATGAACAAAACAAAGTAATTGCATATAGTTTATAGTCTGGATTCCTAAAAGATGAACAACATAAATAGCATATCAGAGGTGATAAGTGAGAGAGAGAAAAAAATAAAAGTAAAGAAGATAAGAAATAGTGTAGTGGGAAGACTTTTAAGGACATTAGGAAAAATTTCATTAAGGAGGTGACATGTGAAAGAGAGGTAGGTAGGTACATGAAGTGCTGGTAATTGAAAGCATAGTAAAAGTACGTATTCTTCAGTTCCAGTTGTGTCTGATTTGTTCCATACAACATCAAGGATGCCATGTGGCAATATGAGTGGCATGTTGTGGATGGAGAAACAGGGGAAGACTAAGTATAAAACACATTGTAGGTGCTTACAAGCACTTTTAAGTTCCTCTGCTGAGTGAATGGGAAGTCATTGTAGATATCTTGAATAGAGGAATGGCCAAATTAGACTTACCTATTACCATGTTAATGTTGAAAATCATTGGAAGCTTTACATCATACTTGGTTGGTGCTATGTACAGCTCTAAACACATCATATATAGTAAACTTAATTTTTCAGAACTATTTGAGAAAGTAATATTAATAAACCCATTTTACAGATCAGAAAACTGAGACACAGAGAGTTCATGTACCTTAAGTAGATAATTTATTAAAAGATTTATTTATGCATACAAGAGCTAGGGTGCAAGCCAGAGGTGTGGGGAATGAGCGGATTCACCAGAGACAAATTGGGGAGCAGAACAGGCAGATCCACTGAAATACACTTCTAAGGGAAGAAGCAGCAAGCAAAACAAGAGCAGTCTGCTTCGCCATGTGGGTCACCTACCTGGCTGGGGATCATAGTGCTGTGACTTAGCCCCTTGTACCACCAGGTAGGCCTCAGTAGAGAATTTAAACCTAAGGACACATATTCAGAAAGTGGTAGATACAGGTCATATCTTTAGAAAGTGACCAAAACAGGGTTTGAGCTCAGATATTCTGCCTCCTAAAAGTACCACACTCTTCTGAAAGTCAAATTCAGTTTTGAATTTTGTCATAAACATTGTTTTTACTTAGGGGATAGCAAAATGCAAGTAAATGTATATTAACTTTTCTTGGTATTTTATTGCTGAGTCTAGGCATCTGAAAATAACTTACTGCAACTTAGAACATTTGGTAATGTACATAAGAAGGAAATAGCAGTGTGACTGGAAAAAAAATCCATATTCTGTATTTTTGTCAGAACTGTGGAGAAATATTTAGGTCTTAGAGCTAGGACAAACTAGATTTTCACAAATAATTTAAATTATCATCCTTAATGTGAAAAGTAATGTTAGTGCTATGCATGAAAATAAATCAGAATAAGGAATGTAGAGTGGAATATTAGCTTGTACTATTATAAAATGTACAGTTACTGTGTATTCTCCTAGGGAAGTTGATATGGCTGTTTTGAGCAAAGACATGGAAGTGAGGGAGTGTGAGTTATGTTGGGATATAGAAGAAGAACATTTGCTAAGAACAATAAAGTTACAACAGTGTGATTTTAGAGGAGGGTATCAAAGTACAATGAGGTCAGACAGGACCAGGGAACAATTTGAGGCAAAATAAAAACTTCCTCTTTTACTGTGAGTATACAATGGAATTGAGCAAGGCCTAAACTTGATCTGATTTATAGTTTAAAATGACCACTGGTTGCATCTCAGTGGAATTGAGATAGGTTAGGTAAGAGTTTGGGTGAAAGAGATAATGACTTTAACAATGTTGAGGCTGGCTTTTGTGTATATTTTGAATATAAGATTGATGGGGTTTTGGGATATGACTGTGGTATGAGAGAAAGAATAATTAAAAATAACTTCAGATGTTAATTTAGTATTATGAATATTATATTTATACCATCATCCTGACATATCTTTACTGCCACAATTTAAAATAATTCAACAAATTATCAAATTTAGAGTCTGAATCAACTTTGAACAAATTGAAATCATTTTTATTTTCTCTGCATAAAAGCACAAGCCTGCAATAGTGGGAATGGTTTAAGTTAAAACACTGACTTCTTAGCAGAAATAAATACAAATTTTGTTCTCACCATATTAAGAGGGCCCTTACAGAAATCATTTCTCGATTCAAACCAAACAAACACCTATGCTAGCTGAATGTGCTATGGAAAGACCAAAGATTAGAGGTAAATGGAAATATACTTGGTTCTCATCAGTAGTCATGCCAAGTCACATGAAGTGGACATTTTAGTAAGGCTCTAAAACTTTTTGGGTACTTTATTTGATGGAGCCAGTCCTAGACACTTCTGGAATATTAATTTAGCACTTTTCATTTGGGAAAAAAACCATAAACCAGAGTGGCTTGCAAAATCCATGCGAGTTATACTTAGTGGTTTATGTTAGCACCAAATACTGTTAATAAAACCCACCCTTTTACAGTATGATTAGAGTACGTATGTTCCAAAGGCGTGACCATGTCTCCCCGCTTCTGCCTGTCATCACTGCCGTAAATTAGCTGGATCAGTAGCTTCAGAGTGAACTGAGACTCTCACTCAGTGCATGGAATGACAGGGTTTTTTTCCAGTCTTCCCACTTCCTGCCAACCCTGAAAAGAAGGAGAGATATTGTGTCTGTCTTGGATTCCACCCACAGTAGTGATCTACAACTGTCTTGAAATTAAAGTGGAAAAAGAAAATGAAAGCCCTTGAAATAAATGTGAACAAAGACAGAGAAGCGCATTGTATTTTACAATAAGAACGTTTAGTTGCTCCAGATGGAACAGTCATTCAATTAGTAGACATACCTTTTACAGTCAATCTCAGGGGATTTCTAGAGCAGAATAATAAAAACTGGAATTCCACTTTGGAAGAAAGCATTTACGCACTTAATAACTATTACTTACCCATATTCCACCTCAAGTTGCTATCAAACACACTCATCGGGATATGGTGAGATTAAGCTTTTGTGACAACTCAAAATGAAGGGAAGATAGCCAATCCTGCCTCATCTTACATGGCTTATGTCCTTTTGAGTAGTTAACACTGTTCTGCATAAACAGAGACTTATTGATTAATAGAGGAGTCTGCGTTTGAACAATTTCAGCTCACTTTTAAAATTTATTTATTTTTATTTTATTTTTTATTAATATAAAATATTTTAAAATTTACATGTACTTGCCATCAATTGTAATCCCCATGTATTCCCCATCACCATCTCACCAGTGCACCATCACCTCAGTCCCTCGTGCTCCCATCTTCCCTCAACCCTCCCTTTCCCCTCCCCACCAGGTGTCCCCAGTCTGTCCTTGTCTCCTCATTTTTGGTTTTTGTGTCTTTATTGCTGTTATTGTTATTATTGTTGTTCTTATTCCTTTTAAAATTTAAAATGCACATGTGCTAATGTGAATAATGTTTTGGTGACAGTGTCTTTGAAACTTCCAAAAGAATTACTTGACTCTTTTAGGTGGCATCGGGTAGCAATCAGCGTAGAGAAGAAAACTGTAACTATGATTGTTGATTGTAAGAAGAAAACCACGAAGCCACTTGATAGAAGCGAGAGAGCAATTGTTGATACCAATGGAATCACGGTTTTTGGAACAAGGATTTTGGATGAAGAAGTTTTTGAGGTAAAAATAAATACAACTTTAAGCTAAATTGTTAAATCTGTTGTTAAAGCAGATGAACTGAGTTCATAACAGGAGCAGTCAATACGTGCTAGGAAGCAAAGTTGAAAACTTTAAAGAATGACCTACTTTCTTCCTATTTGGCTGGAGTGGTGGTGTTTTCTATTGTTTGGTAAGAGAATGACTGGACAATGGCAACAGGAATGCCGGGAAACTTTAAAGAGATTAGTTGATTTGAACACAGGCTTGCTATTCTCCTAGAAAGGGCACATGCCTTTCTGTTAGTACTTTGTATTAATCCTTGGAGAAAAGATTGTTTTCTTCACCTTCTCTGGGTGATTTGGAGAAAAATACAAGTCAGATTTTCCACCTTTTTTGTTCTTTGTGATTGTTTAAAGATAATTAAAAATCATATTGTAAAAGATGAACTTCAAGTTTTTATAAGCATGTTTAATAGTTTATATGTAGATGATACATGTATGTTACATATATACACATGTTATAATAATAAGTATTTATTAGATGAATTGAAACTAAACAAATTATTTAACTGCTAGTCTCACAGAATTCTATTTTAAAATAAAATTATGAGCATTGGTTTCAAAAGCTAATTTTTTTTTGTCACATAGACAACCTATTTTCCAGAAAAACAGATGAGCAATGAGGAAGAACTATATCAACAGATAGTGTCATTTCATATATTAGCCGATTACTGTACATACTCACAGACCCTGTGAAAGTTAAAAAATGGAAACTGAGAGTAGATTTTGTTCATGTATGGCTAGAATATATAAAAAAGCAATAGAGAAGAGAAAAAATTGAATCTAATTCTCAAAATTTATTTGCTATGAGAGGTGATATTTGATATGAATATATGCACATATTGATTAGTCATTTTCATAGTTTCATAACATTGAGACTTTTATTTTAACTTGAACTTGTTTCTAAGATAAATGAATATCATTTAATGTTTTACTCCCCCACCCTACAAATATACAGACACACAAAGACTCCACAGTGTTTCTCAAATACTATTCTCATATTCTTAGAAGTTTAATTTAGACTTTTTGAACTGTGGTTTCATACTATCACAGCATTCATTTTTAAAAATGGATAATTAGACCTGATGTCACATATTAAAATCTGTGATAAAACTTCTTGAATTTTATAGACTGACTACAGCATATACCCTTAGGATATTTAAAGGTGATTTCTGTAAAATATTTCTATGTTTTCAATTATTGTCAAAGGAATATAATAAATTTCCTAAGATAGAGATACTAGAAACAGCAATTATATTATTATCTTTGCTTACATCTTAATTTTTCTTATAACATAAACCACATTCTAAATCTTGGAGTAACTTTTGAATCTTAGCATCTAGCTTAATCACACTTTTCTCAAAACACTGTATTTAAGTGTTTCAATTTCTCATTTTTCAAAGAAGAATAATAATCTTAATAAGTATTTATTTAAAAATGAACTTTTGTATATAAAATTCTTCAGACACTTTTAATTCTCTCTATATAATTATAGTTATATATAATGTGTTCATTTAGTTGTATATTAACATATTATTTTCTTAATTCTTTTTTATAACATTACAATTTTGGCATTTCAAATGTTATATGCATTTCTTATATGGATGAGTACCAGTGAGCTACTTATCCGTCAAAGTCCTTTTGAATCTCTTCGTTTTGTACATACATTACTTCTTTTCTGTGTTACTGCTATTTGCAACATAGATGTTGGGCATTAGATTAATTTGCGTTCTCAGAGACAAAGCCTTGGTACCGACACAGTGAACAGAACATGGTCTGGGAGGGTGGGTACTTTCATGTTGTCCAGTGAACTCGAATCAACAGAACTGGTTTCTTCTAGAATGTTAACACACTTCAAATTTGCATGAAAAAAACTAAATTAGAAAAAGCACACTGCTGTGTGCACTATCAAAAATTACTTTGGAATCTTTCAACATGAAATTTCTTGCCAAGTAGCAGTTCTCTCCTTCATTGTCATCCAAGGAAAGTTCTTATGAGTCTATTATACTTTTCGCAACCATCTATTTTAGGGAAAATTATTTATTTTACTTGAAACAGTGCAGGGAATATAATGGCAATTTGAATAGAAAAGATCGTTGTTGTTGTTTTCCAAATTGCTCAGAAAAAAATTTTGGCTTGAATTTTCTCTGGAGAAATCGATGAAAAAATAACATTTAAAAGTAATCTGTTTTAGTAGTTCCACCAAGACCTGAAAACTTACTTTAAGATAAAAATAGCCATCTCGGGGCCTCCCTGGTGGCGCAGTGGGTTAAGCAACGCACTATGAGGCGGACCGCAGCCACTGCAGCACGAGTTCGATCCCTGATGCCGGCCAGGGAGGGGACCCACGTGGCGCAGCGGACCTCTCCTGCTGTGCCCGCTGCTCCCCTCAGCAGTGTACTTCTGTTGATCTGCCTGTTCTGCTCCCCGCTCTCTGTGGTGAATCCTCTCACCCGCCCCCCCCACACCTCTGGCCTGTACCCCAGTGCTTGTACATAAATAAATAAATCTTTAAAAAAAATAGCCATCTCAAATATATTCTGTTAAGAATTTTATTACTGCTTTGTGATAGCCATATATATATTTTTACTATGTCTGTTTTCCAAGGTACATGCTTTTAAAAGTAATACTGATTTTTAGGTGACATGGTTTTCTTATGGAGCAATATAATAGGATACAGGTGGCTTTACCATTAATCCAATTTTCCCGGTCTCGATGCATTTAATTCATAGGTCTTAAGGTGTTTTTCTCCATTTACTGAGATATAAAGGAAGTACAATAAACTGCTAATATTAAAAGTTAAAGTTTGATCTGTTAAGGATTCATATATGTATCCACCTCTGAAACCAACAGAAAAACAATAAATAGCATTGCGATGATACTCGCAAGTTTCTACTTGTATTGTGCTTTATAATCCATTAATTCCTTACCACAATCACTGACAATGATTTGCTTTCTATCACTATAGTTTAGTTACCTTTTCTAGAATTTTTTAATGGAATCATACAGATGCACTCTTTATATTTCATTGTATGAATAAACCATAATCTGTCCATCCTGTTAGCGGGTATTTGGATTGTTTTCAGAATTTAACTGTTGTCTATAAAACAGCTCTGAACATTCATGTGTAAATTTTGTTGGGGTCAAACATTTTTTATTTGTTTTAGTTAAATTACCTGAAGTAGAATGCCTGGGTTATTTGGTAGATGCCTGTTTAATTTTACAAAAGCTTTGAAACAGTGTTCCAAAGTGTCATTAATCATGTTATACTCCTCCAGCAGCAAATGAGAGTTCCCTCAGTTATTCTTCATTTTTGCAATATTGAATAACAGACTGAATTTCTTTACTTGACATAGCCTGTATTTTTAACTTTAGCCATTCTAAGTGGTTATATAGTTGTGTTTCATTGTGGTTCTAGCTTTGTTTTCTCTAATGACTGATGATGCCAAACATTTATTTTTAGTTTTGTTTTGGTTTGGTTTTTCTGGTTGGGGGTTCTTTCACTTATCTTCTTTTCTGAGCTGTGTTTTGTAAATTTTCTGTTGTCCTCTAAAAAAAAAAAGCCAAAAACCTGGATTTTATGTTCTGACTTTGGAATTTTAAGAGTTCTTTATATGTCTTCATGTGATCTGGCAGATGTGTAAATTTTTCCCAGCACGTGTCTTGCCTTTTTGTTTTCTTAGTAGTGTCTTTCAAATTGATTGGTTGTCACTTAGACAAAGTTCAATTTATTAATTTCGTTATGTTTTATCCTTTTAGTGTTCTAAGAAATCTTTGGAAACAACAAGGTCACAAAGAGTTTCTCCTACTATATAATAAATACTGCAGTTTTAAGTTCTACAAGTAGGTCATGCCCAGTTTTGAATTAATATTAGAGTATGGTATGAGATGAAGGTCAACATGATTGCTTTTACATAAGATACCCAGTTTATCCAGCATATTTTACAAAATGAATTTCCTTTCAGGTATTCAATTGCATTGACTTGTCAGAAATCAGTCGATTCTATGCATTGATATTTTCCTGAACTCTCTATTATTCTACTTTATTGGTTTATTTTTCTGTCTTGTCACTAATATCAAAAGATATTGGTTACTGTACTTTTACTGCAGTTTTTGAAATTAGATAGGGTAAGTGTTCCTTCTTTTTATTCTATATAAGCATTGCTCTGGTTATTTTAGGTACTTTATAGGTATTTTAGGTTATTTTAGGTATTTTATATAAGTTTTGGAATAAGCATCAACTGAAATAATAGCTGCTAGATTTTAATTGGGTTTGCATTGAAGCTAAGGATAAAAGTAAAAAATGAAAAAAAAAGTAAAAAATGGTTATCTTTATAAGCATTGAGTTTATTTCCTGTAATCCATTTATTTTGATTGTCTCTAATTTCTCTTGCAATGTTTTAAAGATTTCAATGTAGTGTCATAGAAATCTTAAATTTGTTGTCTATACAATGGTAAATTGAATTACCTTTCATTTCATCTTTCAGTATTGTAATGCTAGTATAGAAAAAATATGATGGATTTTTAAATCTGCAGCCTTGTATCCGTTTAGTAGTTTAGATTTTTAAATAAAAACAATGACATAATCTGCACATAGGAGCCACAGCAGTACTTCTTCATATTTCTTATTTTGTAAACAGAATCTTCATGAAAAAATTGAATAGAATCGATAAAATGGGCATTCCTATCTTTTCTAATTCTATTCTCATGTGAAAAAAATTCAGCTCCCACCACTGTATATGATTTTATTATAATGTTACCAGCTTCAAAATATTCAGCCTTGATCTTAGTTTTCTGAAAGTCTTTACCCCTCAGGTATATTGAATTTTATCATTTTTTCTATATTTATTGATATTATCATGTACTCTTATTTTCTTAAAATGTTGAATTTACATTGAATAATTTTAAAAGCTTTGAAAAAGTTTTATTCCTTAAATAGTCTTACAATGGATTTGCTAAAATTTTTAAGGTTTCCAAGTCTATATGAGAAATAATTGTGTACAATTCTGTTTGTATCAATAGTATCTTTGTCAGTTTTAGTTTGGGGCTTATACTGGCCTCATTAAATGATCTGGGCATTGAGCTACTTGTCTATTTTCTGGAAACTTCTGTGTGTGATTGATGTTATTTTCCTTTGAGTGCTCATTAGAATTCAGTGAAAATGTCAGGTGTCTAAGTTTTCCTTTCAGAATATTTTTTAGCATATTGAATTTCATTACTAGATTTGTGTTAATTCCTTTTTATATTAATTTGGTAAGTCCTTTCAAAATTTTTTGTAGTTCAAACTAAGCTATTAAATTTATTGGTTTGAAAGCTGAAGTAATTTCTTATATATTTTTTAACATTTGCAAGATTTCTGATGCTAATTGCTTTGGTTTCTGATGCTAGTGATTTGTATTACCTCCCTTTCTGCTAGCTCAATCAATGAAACTATGTGTTTTAAAATTTTGTTGATACTTTTACCAGATCGGATTTTACTCTGTGGATCCTTTCCCCTAATTCACATCTTTTCTTTTTCATTATTATTTCTTTTCTATTCTAAATTTGGAAATTTTTTTTCCAGCCTCTCAAAGGATAATGCCATTATTATTGATATTTTCTTATTGATGGAACGTTATTTTATATGTTTCAAGTGTACAGCATTATGATTCAACTTACAACTACCCTGTGATTATCACCAAAAAAGTCTAGTATCTATCCACCTTATCCTTGACTCCCTTCACCCACTAAACTTACCCTTAGGACCTCTTCTGCTCTGGTAACTAATAGTGTATTTTCAGTATTTAAGACTGTTTTGTTTTGTTAATTCACTTGCTTTACTTATTTATATTCCACATACAAGTGAAATCATATGGTATTTATCTTAACTAATTTTACTTATCATAGCACGCCTTGCGTTAAAGAGAAAACTTTCAGTTCTTAGCATTGCTGAGTAGTATTCCATCATATATCTCTCCCATCTTTTTTGACCATTTATTCCATTCTTGACCATGCATCGACAGATGGACACTTAGGTTGTTTTTGTACCTTGGCTATTGTGAATAGTGTTGCAATGAACATAGAGATGCACAGTTTTTTTAAGTTACTGGTTTTGTATTCCATGGATATATTTACCCAGAAGCAGAATAACTATGGTATTTCTAGTCTTAAGTTTTTCAGGTATTTCTGTATTTTCCAGAGAGACTGCACCAATTTACATTCCCACCAACAGTGTATGAAGGTTCCCTTTGCTTCACCTCATTGCCAACACATTTGCTTCTTGATTCTGGATAATAGTTATTCTAAAATGTGTGAGGTAATTTCTCATTGTGGTTTTGATGGGCATTTCCCTGTTAATGATGGATATTGAACATTTTTTATAAGCCTATTGACCATATGTATGTCTTCTTTGAGGTAAATGTCTATTGAGATCCTCTGCCCATTTTTTGAATGGATTTCATTTTGCTCTTAATCTTAAGATTATTGATTTTTCTTATTTTTTAATATGTGCATTCACTGCTATAAATTTTCCTCTAAGCATGGGTTTTGCTACATCCCACAAATTTTGATAATTTGCTTTATTTTCGTTAAGTTCAAAATATTTTCATTTTTTAAAAAATATCATCATTGACCCATGAATTTGAAGTATGTTTGACCTCCAAGTGTACTGGAAATTTTCAACCATCTTTCTGCTATTGATTTCTAGTTTAATTACATTGTACTCTATGATACTTTATAATTTCCATTCTTTTATATTTGTTAGGACGTGTTTTGTGACCCAGAATGTGACCTCTTTTGGTAAATGTTCCATGTGAGCTTGAAAAGAATGTTTACTATTATTGGATGAAGCAATCTATAGATGTAAATTATATCCAGTTGATTGATGGTACTATTGACTAAAACTATGTTGTTACTACTTTTCTGCAATGTTATTTGCCCATTTCTGATAGAGAAGTACTAAAGTCTACAACTATAATAGTAGATTTATCTATTTATTATCTAGTTTTTGTCTCTCATATTTGGATACTTTGTTTTTTGGTACATATGCATTAAGTATTGTTGTCTTCTAGAAGATATGATTTCTTTATCATTTTATTATATGTTTATCTCTGATAATTTTCTTTGCTCTAAAGCACACTCTATCTAAAATCAATATAACCACTCTTGCTTTTTAAAATTTTGATTAGAAATAGCATGGTATATTGTTTGCCATCCGTTTACTTTTAGTTTATATATGTCTTTATGTTTAAAGTATATTTCATGTAGACAACATAAAGCTGAATTTTTTTTAATCCACCAAGGCAATCTTTGTCTTTTTAATGGGCTTGTAGCACCATAGAAATTTAAAATTATTATTAGATACTTGAACCAATGTCTATCATATTTGTTATTCTTGTTTTTCTATTTTGTTCATCTTTCACACTTTTCTACATTTTTAATTTAAATTGGATACTTTATATGCATTAATTAATTATATGCATTTGTTGGTATATCAAAAATATTCCTTTTAAAAAGTATTTTAGTGTTTGCTCTTGTATTTGCAATATACATAGACAGTTAATGAAAGTTCACTTTCAAATAACACTGTCTTAAATCATCAGTCATGAAATACCTTACAAAATGAAAGTATTCTTAATTTCTAGTCCTGTTTATTTTATTACTTTTGTCATTCATTTTACTTATATACATTTATACACACATATGGATATATTTTGTTGTTACTATGAGTATTTTGGATAATTTTTAGATAATTTAAGAATAAGAAAAATAAAAATTTTAATTTTACCATTTATTATTCATTTTATAATGCTCTTTCTTAATGTAAATTCAGGATCCCTATTTATATCATTTTCCTTCTCTCTGAAGAAATTGTTTTTAAATTGCTTTCAAGGCAGGTGTACTACCAACAAATGACCTCAATTGTTGTTTGTCTGAAGGAATCTAATTCACTTTGTGGTTGAAAACTTATAAATTGGTGGGTGTTTTATCTCTCAATAGTAAACATTTGCTGCAATCATTTCTTGTGTGATTTTTTGAAGAAGAATCATATGTACTTCTTATTTCTTTTCCTCTTTAGATAAGTATTCCTCCCTACCTCCTGGTTTCTTTCAAGATTTTTCTTTTTCTTGATATCCTAACATTTTCATGTGATATACTCAGTTTTTATTTGCTTGTTTGTACTTATTTTAACAAAAACTGCTTGTCCTTATTTTAACAGAAACTGTAAACTTCCTGAAATTGTGTTTAACATCAGTTTGAGAACATTCTAAGTCATCATTTCTTCAAATATTGCTTGTGTTCCTCTCACCTTTTACATCTTTTTAATTTCATCTTCTACTTCTTTTTTTTTCTATTACGTATGTGTTACATTTTTGTAGTTGTCCATTGTTCTTATTCTTTTTTTTTTCTAATTTGCTTTTACAGTTTTGAAATTTTCTTTTGTCATATCCTCAAGCTCAGAGATTCTTTTTGTCCAGTCTAGTAATTGAGCTCATCAAAGGTGTTTGTTTATTATAGTGTTTATGATCTTTAGCATCTCTTTTTGATATTTAGAATTTCCATCTCTCTGCTTACCATATCCATCTGTTTTGCATATTGCCCATGTCTTACTGTAAAGTCTTTAGCATATTAGTAAACTTTAATAAAATCTTAGTCTAATAATCTCAACATCCTGCCATATTTGAGTCTAATTCTAATACTTGTTTGACCTCTTCAAACTGTGGGGGGGGTTGTTTATTTTTCTCTTTTTGTATGTCTTGTAACTATTCTTTGAAATATGGGCATGATGTATTAAGTCTAACAAATCCATAAATTGATCATAAGTGAAGTGGTGATGAGGTTTGTGAAGACCAGCATTCTATGGTTCTAAAAACAGGTCTCAGTGTTTGGTGAGACCTAGAGCCCTTTGATAACAACCGAAGAGTAGACCTTGATAAAAAGAACAGGATACCCTGGTGAATATAAAAATGATTTATTTTCCTCTCCTCCTTCTAGAAGCATGAGAGGACTTTTCGCCAGTATTTACTGTGTGGACCTGATAGAACTCCTGGCTGTAGAAATCACGAAAGTGTGGGGTACTCCCAATGACTGGGTGCCTCTGGAGTTTTTAATTCTTAGAATTTTGGTTTTGAACTTACACAAGGTAAGTTCAGGAGCTATTTTGAGACTTATATGGGTAGTTTTAATCTCAATCCAGTATACTAAATTTGTCCTGAATTTATTTGAGCCCATTACAGATGCTTAATTCTGGAGCTAGTATGAGATTTTTGTGGTTCATCAAAATATTAGGTAGTTTCCTTCTTCACTGCCTTTTCTTCAGATTTCTTCCACACCTTCTAACTGCCAATTTCTTTCCTGGTTCCTCTGTCCAGAAACACAGATTTTCCATCAAGCTTTTAGTCATAGCTACTAGATTCCACCCTAGGGGAAAAACCTTGAGAAGAAAAACAAAAAGCTCAGGTAACTTACCATATGTGGGTTCACTAACCCAAATTTCAACTGTCCTTCATAAGCTACCTGCTTTACAAACTTCTCAGGTAGTTGTTTATTGCATTTTGGTCAGCATTTCTTTTTGTCATCAACATGAGTGTTGGGCTGACATGGATTTTCCCTGCCAGAGGATTACTGGAAATCCCCAAATACAAACATTTAAAAGTGTTAATTCCTTATCATGAAAAACTTGCTTTGGAGCCTTAAGCATGGTATTTGCCTGTAGCCTCATCTTCCAAATTATTGAAACCCATAAAATTCTCTTCTCACAAAATTTATCCCTAAAACCTTCTTGTTCTGTCTTCCTTGTTGCTCTTCTTATATTAAGAATACAATAAAAGATGTGGTTGCTATATTTAAAGTCTTTAATTATGTACTTTGAATCTAGAAGTCAAAGCAGAAAGCTATAGATTTAATTTTGTAAATATTTTGAAGATCTTTAGTAAATTATGAACTTTAAGAATAGAAATATGGATATGAGTAGATACAATGAAAAGTCACGTCTATTGAATCAACTGGGAATTGGTAGATGAAGACAAAGGTGTCATTCTGTGTCTAAAAGTTACAGAAATGGTTCTGTGAAGACAGTTATGATGATGATTATTAAGATTTTTTTTTAAACCACATGCATTTTAATTAGCAGTATTAATTCAGGAGTCAGACAGACCTGGTTTGATTTTTAAATTGGGAACTTTATCAGTTTGGAGCTCATGGGCAAGATGGCCTACTTCTCAATGTCTTTTTATACATATGTAAAATGGGATAACTCTGCTACTTCTCATTAAATTATTTGAGGATTAGTGAGTTAGCATTTTTCAAGACTACATATGTATCTTGCCTTCTGAGTGTTTCATGTGTTTTTTTTTGAAAAATTAAACTTTATTTTGCTAATTACTACTGTAATTAGGTTAAAATAGCAGCTATGGCTAACACAGCAGCTACCATTAACTTTGAAAAGGTCCCTTTTTATAGATTACCATTTTAAAGAAGCCTTCAACAACTGAGAAAAAACTGTCATTCTATAATGTGAGTTTATTACTTATTCTTTCAAAGTAGTGTAAAAACAGCAAAACAGAAAAACAGGAACATTTTGAATTTACTATGGTTGGTTAGTTTCATTCATTTCCTATAAATCTTTGGTTAACATGTACCTTTGGGAATGTAACTGGGACTCTTTTTACTTGTTGAAAGCATTGGCTATAAAGCATACTCTGTAATCAGTTTTCTGATCCATGTTTCCTATAATTTAGAAAGACATCAAAATTATTTTCTACATTTCAGAACATAATAAACAATCTTAAGAGAAGTAACAAACTGTGGATGCCAAACATAAGGTACAGATTTGATAGAGTTGATGTCCAAACATAGTCCAAGTATAAACTGACTGCAATAAACACAGGCTCAGTGCAAATTAGAGTAAAAAAACCCACAAAAATGAAAAATAATATAAAATAAATATAAAATAAAAAAAATTTTAAAAATCCCACAGCATACCAGACACTCACCTAATATTAGGGTTCAGCAATAGCACAGCTTAGATTCATGGATATATGTATTTCTTTAATATATATAATAATGAAATACATGTGCTGTTATTTTTTTAAAGAGGTCTTATGAATCACACAGAAATATCCAGTGTATCTGTGTGATAGTATTTTGTACGTAAAGATAAATTATTTACAAGACTATGATAAGCAAACATGATTTTTCCCTTTTGATTTTCTGGTTTTTAGGAGATACTTAAATTTTACTATCGACCACATACAGGAGTAACTCAAACCACAATATCAGTTTACTACTTTTTTGAGAATAGATATTCTTAGCCAAATGAAAGGAACATCTGTTTTGGGTGTTTGGCATGTAATTATATTCCTTATTGCTGCACGCAAAGCTGGAATGATAAGTGTGATGAGGAACAACTCATGGAAATGTGTCAGATTATTTATGACTACATTTCAGTGATGCTATAGGCATTTCCTCAGTTCTCCTTTGTGGCCATCGCTGGACTTTTTCTACAAGAAAAGCATGGTGTCTTCTGCCACTTGACTGTTATCATTCCTGCAGACTGGTTATTTATAGGGGCTATTTGATAATCCCAAATTATTTCATGTTTAGTAGGATTTACAGTTGGAACAGTTTCAGGAAACTAAATGTAGCTTTATGGGGCAGATTACTCCTCTTGGCTCAGTTCTCTCTTTTGAGTGCATAGAACAATTCTGATTATATTTTATTTTTTAATTATTCAAGTTTAAGAAACTTCTAGAAATTGCTAACTAAAATTTCTCTACTTTTTGAGTAGTGCATCTCTGGATTCATTGCCAGCAGTGCACAATAAAGGATCCCACATTCTATTTTGTCCCTTTCATACATTTTATTTCTAATTACTTTGATAGAAGCAGTTTTGTCTTCTTAGTTTTTCCATTTTAAGTTTTATTATCTGTAACATTTTAACTTTTCAAAGAATAAGCTTTATTTCATTACAGTCCTTTCACCTCTATTATGTTGTTTTATAACTCTCAATGTATAACTTTTTAATTAGATTACACTTCCTTTAGAGCACTGTTTACATCTTGCTGTTTAAATATTCCAACAGCATTAGCAAGCATAAAGGTTGGCACAACATTTACAGCCAGTGACATTATATAAATACATGCAGTACCTAGAAGTGATTATGGCTCGTCAGTAGTGTCTGGAAGGAAAGAGGGTAGAGATAGCTATAGGACAATGATGTCATTTGGAAGTTAGGTGTTTATTAAGATTATTCTTTATTGAAGCAGAATAAACATTATATGCCAGATGTTGTGCTTAATTATCAATAACAAAATCTAAGGAAAGGGCCTCCCTGGTAGCGCAGTGGGTTAAGCAACGCACTATGAAGCAAACCGCAGTCACTGCAGCACGAGTTCGATCCCTGTCGCCAGCCAGGGAGGGGACCCACATGGCACAGCAGACCTCTCCTGTCTCGCCCGCTGCTCCCCTCAGCAGTGTACTTCCGTTGATCTGCCTGTTCTGCTCCCTGCTCTCTGTGGTGAATCCTCTCACCCCACCACACACTCACCTCTGGCCTGTACCCCAATGCTTGTATGCATAAATAAATAAACCTTTAAAAAAAAAAACCTAAGGAAATAGCTTTAATAAAATATAATTGTGTCCATAACAATCATATAGAAATGTTCAGGGGGAGCCACAACTTTATCCAAAATAATGAAAAAATAAAAGGAAACTTAAAGATGATGGCACATGTATAAATGAGAGGATTTGGAGTATGCATAGCAGAACTGTTGTTTAGTTAACGATATATGGGTGATGACCTGATTGGATAGTTAGTCTGTTCATAAACAGTCACTTATGCAATGTTAAGGAGGTTGAACTTTAAGTTTTAGTCTATGAGAAAGTTAAGTAGAGAAATTAAACAAGTGAAGAAGTTTGTTTAGACTGAGAAAAACTGGAAGAAAAAAATCTTGATTTATTGAAGCAGCAGTTCAAATAAAAGTGCTTAGAGACAGGACTATGATAGAAATGGATAGATGGTTTTTTCTTCAGGATGCTAATGTGGGGGAAAAGACAGGTCTTGTGTCCTGACTGGAATATGAGGGGTTCCTAAAAGGAACTTAATACTTCAGACTTTACATCCATAGTAAATAGTTTCCTTCTTATATAAGTTCAAATATAGCTAATTCAATTTTGTTTTTTAAAGATTTATTTTTATTTCTTTGTGCATACAAGAACTGGGATGCAGGCCAGAAGTGTGGGATTGAGACAATCCACCAGAGACAGAGTGGGGAGCAGAACAGATAGATCTACTGAAGGGAGCAGTGGGAGAGATAGGAGATGTCTGCTGCACTATAGGTGGGTTAGCTTCCTGGCCAGGGGTAGAACTCAGACCATAGCAGTTGATAGCACTGAGACTTAACCCCTAGGCCACAAGGCCAAATCATTTACTTAATTTTAAAAGTCTTCAATCTCTTTGTCTCTTTATAATTTATGAAATGCATGTATTTACCAAAGATTTAAATTGACTAGAAGGCCATAGGATTAACCTGACAAAATAGTCTTAGATCTCCTTTCGACTCAACCTATCCAGTTTGATAGTAAACACAATTAATGTGAAATTATTAGCTCAAAGGTATATAATAAGAATATAGTGAATTATTTAAATTACCATGTAAATGTTTTATAAGTGGTAGGAGAGTGCCAGTTATCAACTGGCAAGTAACAACTAAGTATTATCTTTCATTATAGCTATTAGTGTTATCTGTTCTTTGTATAATTACACAGGCATTGAGCTCCCTACTTTGCTGTTCATCTTTCTGTTCTCCAAGCAACAAAGCTAGATTAGCAAGCCTATCCCTGTGAAATAGCTCCAGACTGAAAGAATGCATGAGCGAGGGACTCTCGGCACTGCTTATGATCATCTAGTGACTTTTTATTTCATTTAGAGTACAAGCTAAAGTTCCTTCAATATTCTGCAGGTTCCTGTCACTCGATGACACTCTCTGCCTCTTTTCTCTGACTTTACCAATGAGTCTTCTCTCCTTTGTTCCCTCTCTCTTGTTCATCTAGTCCTCTAGGAGACCCCTCTTTGAACTCATCAAACATGCTCTAGTTGGGGGCCAGAGCATCCGATAGTCGTTCCTGGAACACTGTCTCCTGGATAGCTGCATTCCTTCCTGCCCCAGCTCCTTCAGTGTCTCTGTCTCAATGTCTCTTTATTGGTGAGGCATTTCTTGATCACACTTTGTAACATAAAATTCTGTCTTCTGAACACATCTCCCTTATGATATTTCATAATTTGTATAATACTGTCCACTTTCTGGCATTTTGCTTAATTTCTGCTTCCCCCTCCAGAATGTATGCTCCAAGAGGAGTAGGCACCCAGTGTTCTACTATCTAGAATAGTACCTAAAACTTAATTTTTTAAATGTTAATGAAAAAGGCTACATATTAACACTTACTAATTTAAGGGGTATAAATCATCTATGACAAACCAGGAAACAGGAAGGAAAGTCTATTTCCTTTTTAAAACGCATGTTATTGAATTGCATTGAATTATATATATATAAAATATATATTCGGTGAAATAAAGTCTCATCAGAAGTCAACTTTCATGATGAATCCTTTTTAGAAAGTAAAAGGTAAATGTGCACTGTTGGTGGTAGTGTTGAACAACTTCAGGCATTCTATGTAATACTTGGTAAATAGTTGTTGAATGAATACATTCAAGTAAATTGGGAATATGACTCGTTTCTTAAAACATATGCTGTCAGCTGGTTTAGACACTGTGCAATGTAAGGGCGATGTGGGGAGCAGTTCTGTCTGTAATTTTGTGGTTTTTCTCATTCTTTCCTTTGAATTATAGTTCAAGCACAATCTCTGATGCATTTTTCAGTTAAACTAAAGTTTTAAACATTTTGGCAACTTTACAGTACCACACAAAATAGTTGAGAGAATCATGAACCATATGGAATGTTTGAGAAAGACTATGATGAGGTTAATGTCTTGGAAAACCCGAATGTCTGAGCAGGCAGGAAGCATAGGTTTTCAATTAGTCTGCTGATAATGGTAGTTATTTTTTGAGACTATGTTGCCTCACTTAATATTGTCCATCTTGTTCCTGAATACACAATCAAATATTTCTACTAAACCCACCAGATTTTTCAACAAAACTCTGAGCAAGTTTGAACAGGAATTTTCGAGTCTAGGAGGTGTCTTATGGAAAGATTGTATAATTCTATTATACTCTTGTTTTATTGCACTGGCACATGCTGGAAACTGCTTAGCTAAGTGTATTTTTCTTTCTCTCCTATTATATATTTTCCTGATGGTCTTTACTTACAGAATAATTACTTGAAGCCTCTTGAAACCAAACCTTTTTGGCTTTTCTTCTTTTTTTTTTTTTTTTTTGGAACTATTACAAATGAGTTTTCCAGCAACATTTCTTAAATTTTACAGATGTATACCTTGTCTAGTATAAGAATTTGCCATTCAAAACTGTGGTCTCCTTTAACTGCCCCCCTCCAATACTATTGTAATTATATATTTTATTTTTGTAATTTTACAGTTTAAAAACCACTTGTTTATGTATTAATTTTTGTAAAATCTCCAGGGGGAAAAAAACAATGTTTTTCTTAAATTACAGGTGATGAAACATAGTCTTGTGATATTGAATAAGTTAGTTTTCCAGAGATTCATTTTTTGTACCAACTACCTGCAGGCTTAATCCAGTATCTGTGGGAACTTGAGAGACAACAAAGCAGACAAATGTTGTCATGAAGTTTATATTCCAGTGAATTTAATTGAACTATATAGACTGGTTGACTAAATAGCGAACTCAGACTGTAAACTGTGCTTCCTGTCTTTTGGTAGAGATAGTATGCTTTCCTGACAAATGACATGTTAATGATTTGAATCTAGACAGTATATACATTATGGGAGATGACAGTAGGTATTTTGGTGTCTTCAAGTATGTGATCTTTCTTTAATGCTCCACATCCCCTGTGAGTTCATATCAGGCTCCAGCAGGAAACAGAATCTACCCAAGTGACTTCAGAGGCTGATGAACTTGGTGATGGGCATCACCTTCTCTAAGACTAAAGGACCAAAGAGCAGAAATAGTGCTGTTCAGAGTTCATCGAAAGTGATGCCCCTGCAGAAGTGCTTTTCAAAAGTAGTAGTCAAGGCACCTAATTGGTGTTAGGAGCCTGGAAAGTACGAGTAGAAACTACTTCAATCTCCTTTTCCCACCTCCTTCCCAAGTCCTGGTGGTACCTTCCTTTGTTGCTACTTGAATCAACCCATTAAACAATCTGATGCTGTGGGCTACAAGGGATAGATTCTTTGGGCCTAGACTAAGAAAAGGCATGAATAATTAGGATTTGGGGACCCAACCAATAATACTAAGTATCCTTTTATTTAATGAGAAATAAAAAATAACAGACTTTCTCATTAATTATCTCATTTGTGTGAGGTCTTTCTAGATCATTCCTTTGATTTTTCCTACATGAAAGCATGTAGTCCCCTCCACCACTTTCTTCCTTACAATACAGTAGGTGCCAAAAGCATGTGTTTCATAGGTATTATGTATTGGTGTATAATTCATGTTCATTCCAGGCTCTGGGTTCTCTGAGAATGGACTCTAGGTCTGATTTTCAGATGGTGTTACTGTCAGGTGTGTTGCAACCTATGATTACTCTGAGTCCTTAGCTATTTTGCCTTTTAAATAAGTAATATTTCTATGGTATCTACTTTAGATGCTGGGCAGAGTCATATATTTATAATATAAATAACCAAAAATACATTTTTGAAGTATTCTTCTTTATTATAAAGACAACATGCAGAAGATATAAAGAAACTAGTATTAGCTCAGTGTGTACTCATTTTCTAGGACTGCATAAAGAACACCACAGCATCAGTGTCTTCAACAAAGACTACTTTTTCATAGATCTGGAAGCCAGATGTCTGAGATGAAGGTGTTAGCAGGGCTGATTTCTTCCAAGGTCTTTGACCATGGCTTATAGATGGCCATCTTCTCCCAGTGTCTTCACCTGTTCTCCCCTTTGCTGTGTCTGCATCTTAATCTCTAAAGAGCCCAGTCTTGTTGTAAAGCACACTCAAATGACTCAGTCCTCACTACTCATCACCATAATAAGGACCTTCCCTTCAACTGTGTAGCATTATATGACTTCTCTGACTTTGTCAGATTCTTGTCTCTAATTTTTGTCTTATATTTTTATATTTTTTGCATGATGCTATTTATCTTCTTCATCAAGTTTATTCCTGTTTGTTCATGAAATATCATCATATTTTTACCAAAAGCATCTTATGAAAGTATTCACTGCTATTGACAAACTCAGCATGTGGTTCAAGTTAATAGATACAAGAATGTGCTGTGGGAAATTCAGAGGCTGGATTTTAGAGAACAAAATTACAGCTGCGTGATTTATTCCAGCATTAGAAACTCCTGAAATTCTGTGAAATAGACAGGTAATATACACCTGGAGTCTTCTTTTCCAGATTTTGCCAAAAGTCAATTATTCTCTTAAAACGTGAATAGAATCCAGGTTTTAAAATTAAAAATTTAAGTCTTAAAACTTGCAAACTGACCTTAGCTCTGAGGTGTATAGCAGAGGAGGGAGAGAGAAAGAGGTCAGAACATGGGAGGGAGAGCAGAAGGGACTATGGAATGGATCACAGGGACTATGGTGGTGGGAGAACCATGGGCAGTGCACCTGAGGGAGAAATAAAATACTGTCCATAAATTGACAATGATGTAAAAAGAAATAATTAAAATAAAATAGAACAGCTTAAGTCTTCTAAGATCAGAGGGGATTTTAAAGTCTTAAGGGATTGTATAATTACTAATTGCTGGATTTTGACATTCAAGGGAGATCATTTATGAACTAACTGTATACAAATAAAATATTTAAACATTTATAGTTGAACATTGATTCAACTTCTACATTAGCTATTTTGGTGATAGCTGAACTTCTGCCATTTTGTGATGATAGTATGTGCTGAGCACATAATTCATTCACTGATCACATTATCACAGTTAATTAGTCTGGCTACTTTTCTGGGGTCAGCTTTTGTTCTGCACAATTCAGTGATGCTCATGCTAGGTTGTGACTTCATCCAAGCTTTGGCTGACCTCACACAGAATGAGAAATTGAATTTGTAAATTGAGATAATTAACATTGACACATTGACATGAGAACTTAAGTCATTAAACCAATTTCTTATACCACACTTTTTCCAACAAATGTGATATTTTATACACACAAATATCTAATTTTGTATTGACTTGTGTATTTCATAGAGCACAATATAATTGCAGAAAAAAGAAATAGCTATTTATTATATTGTACACATAAATGAAAATAGCCGAAACAAACATTATTAGAATATGTGCATTGTATTTTAATATGGAAATATACTATTACTTACCTAACTGGTCTTGATGAAAAAGGTATAGGACCTTTTTACTATGTACGTGGCTTTCAGAAGACTCTTAACTTTATAAATAGGTTCTATTCAGCTTTCTTATATTTGCTTTGCTTTCCTTCTCTAAATTCATACCATCTATATGCAAATTCTATGGTACAGACCTAATGGAGACAGAGCAAGGTTATTGGATCAATTCTACTTTAATCTTGGCTTCATAAACCATTAAAGGAGGAAAAATTTTTTTCATACCTTGTATGTTAAAGATGCCAATTTTGCTGGGCAGCTTCACCCTTTTCCAGCTGTGGAAAAGTTTATGGCTATTGAATCTAAATATTTACAGTTCATTAGACCTGTCAGGATGCTTTTGTTTATCTACAGACTGTATCACAGCATGTTATATGATTAGCATAAAACACTGTACAATGCCTTCTGGGAAAAATAGCTCTGTAGGTTTTTAACTGAATTTTCCAGCTTCTTTCCAGTGGTATATTTTAAGACTTAATATTAAACTCCTGAAATAAGAATTTATAGTAGAAAAGTTGGCAGGGTTTCATTTTAGGTAATCAAGTGTCTTTCCTAGAATAGTAGGTATTTAGGGAAGTAATATTCTTTTTTAAAATATACTATTTTATTTTTTAATTGAGTTTGCATTAGTTTACATGGCTGTTTGTGTTTTAGAGGTATAAGATCTCCCCTCGCAGGTGTTATTACACCACACTCACCATGAAAGCACCACAGTCCTCTCCCATAGTCCTTTGTACTCGCTCTCTGCTTTGCTCTCATCTCTTCCCCCTACCCCACTCTCCCTCATGTATCCTCAGTGTATTATCAGATTTCTAGGATTTGTTGTTTGGCTTTATTTCACTTTTTTTGTTTCTCTATATTCTCTATATAAATGACACCATCCAGTAGTTCTTTTTTTACTTCTTATTTCACTTACCCCTTCCAGTTCCATTCATGTTATTGCAAATGATAAGGGATTATTTTTGATAGCAGAGTAATATTTCATTGTGTGTATATACCATATCTTTCTGATGCACACATTTATTTAAGTACCTATGTTATGTCCATAGTGTGGCTATTATAGTGCTGAAAGGAAATAAGAGTACCTGTTCCCCTTGAACTAGTGTTTTTGTATTCTTTGAAAAATACCCAGAAGTGCTGGGTCATATGTAGATCTATGTTTAATATTTTTAGAAACCTCCATACTGTTTTCCGTAGGGACTGGGTGAGTCTATTTTTCAAAAATACCCATATAATTATAAGATAAGCTAGTTTTTTGTATTTCAATAATAGTGTCTCTTGGTTCTTTAGTCCCCGTAAGTATGGAATTCTAGAATTGTTTTCTTGGAAAGGATCTTAGATATGATCTGTAAAAATGTTCATCTTATAAATCAGGGTAAATTAATTGTGTGTTTCCAAGTATATATTGTAAAATTTGGAGAAAATTCAGGAATGAGTCTTTCTCATTGAAAGTCTCAGTGATGGCTTTAATCAACAATGCCTCATTATTGTCTTTTCAGAATGAAGAATTCTGTATTCAAATTTGTTATTTGTGATTATTTACTTACAATAATTCAGTTATGGCTATTCAGTAATCTAAATTGTGCAGTTAACATTTGAGAAATAATAAAAATTTTAAGACCTTGTATCTGTTGTGAGCATGTTTAAAATCACTGGGCATAACAGAAATATTCAAGACTTTCCTGTATATTTATAAACATATTGAAAAAATATCTGAAACAATCATGTGATTGTATTGCCTCATTATATATATAAAAATAAGTATATGTCAGGTTGAAAACATGAATAATAGCATGACCAGTGTAAATTGTACAGTTTTCAGAATTAATTTTTTAATTTATTTCATGTTATACTAGGAAATAAAATAGGTGTCTCCTTACTTGGGGGTTACTGTAGCACATCACAATGTCACAATCATTTTTAAAATTCTCCTGAAATAAAAGGCTGAATAAAAAGTCAAATAATTTGAAAAAAATGTAACAAAATCTGCACGATAGAGGAAATTTCTGAATTCAAAAATTTTAAGAATTTTAAACATTGTAGTATTTCATATCAGTGAATTTTTAATTGGTGAATGTGTATTTTTGATATTTATGATCATTTTTATTCCTTAAGATTGAGGCATTCTAGATAAAGTTTTTTAATCAGGTCATTGGCAATGTTTATTTAAATATCAATCTATGGAGCAAACAAGTGCTACACAACAAACTCACAAGACTGAAATGTTTAAATATACACTTTTGGGCCTCCCTGGTGGCGCAGTGGGTTAAGCAACGCACTATGAAGCAAACCACAGCCACTGCAGCACGAGTTCGATCCCTGCTGCCGGCCAGAGAG
>JAGFMF010011828.1:3682549-3694755 GCA_019455555.1 Galemys pyrenaicus
GCCTGTTCTGCTCCCCGCTCTCTGTGGTGAATCCTCTCACCCCCCACCTCTGGCCTGTACCCCAGTGCTTGTATGCATAAATAAATAAATCTTAAAAAATAAATAAATAAATAAATAAATATACACTTGTGATCTAGGTGGATCATATTTAGAAAAGACTTGAGGAGGCCCTTGATCTTGGCTGCCTGGCTACCCTTGAAGCTGTGTGCAGCAAGAATGCAGGGCTAAGGCAGAGACTTAAACTGTTGGGATACTGAAGGCATGCTTTAATACACACTGAAAGCTTCTAGGCAAACTGAGAGACGCTTGTTTGTCCAATATAGTTAAGGAAGTCTCCATCAAAGTATTTGCTGATCACTAATTTAAATGAGTACACGCCTATTGCCACAGGTGAAAACGAATACTTGCTTGACTTATAGAATTACACCAGGAAGGTCTCTAAGTGAACAAGCAGCAGTAGCAATAACTACAATAAAGAAACAAACAAACAAATATATAAATAATCAAAGAGGGGAAATGAGAATGGAATTTAATTTCTAGAGTTAACATTTAAAATGTTCAACTTTTAGCCAAAAATTGTGAGACAGGAAAAAAACAGATAGTCTTGTCCTACACAAAAGGAATAAAAGCAATCTGTAAGAATTGTCTTTGACATACTAAAAAATTTATTTTTTAAAGATTTATTTATTTATGCATACAAGAGTTGGGATATAGGCCAGAGGCGTGTGTGTTGAAAGGATTCACCAGAGACAGAGTGGGGAGCAGAACAGGCAAATGGACTGAAATATACTGCCCAGAGGAACAGCAGGCAAGACAGGAGAGGTCTGCTGTGCCATGTGGGTCAGCTCCCTGGCTAGGGACCAAACTCATGCTGCAGTGGCTGCAGATAGCTTCATAGTGCCACAACTTAACCCCTGTCCACCAGTGTGGCCCAACATACTAAAGAATTTAAATCAATAATTACTAATATATTAAAAAAATTAAAGGAAACCATAACCTGAATGAAAGTAGGAGAATTTTGTCTTATGGAGAGAATATAACTTAAGATATAATTTATTTTTAAAAGTATAAAAAGACCCATGGGATACCAATAAGCATAACAACACAGGATTGTAGGAGTCACAGAAAGGGGAAGAAAACATTAAATAATGACTTAAAACTTCCCAAAATTGATGAAACATTAATGTATACATCCAAGAATGTCAACAAGTTCAAGTTGGGTAAACTTGTATAAAATCACATCTAAACACATTCTAATCAAGAATCCTGCTGTTCTGTGTGTAGGATTTTCTATCATGTCTTGTTATTTTGCACTGTCTTAAAAAAAAAAATGAGGAACTAAGTGGAAGAAGCCCTCTTTCAACATTTTGGTAATTTCCCCTCTCTATTCCTAAAGTGTAATTCGTGCTTTTTTTTCTCTAATGGAAGAAAGCCTACCCATGGCCACCTACCATTACGTATATAATTTAAATAAAATTTCCTAAAATATCATATACAATGATAAAAACAAATGAATCAAAGGATAAAACAAAGAGAAAGTCTACAAGCAACAAGAATGAAGTGACTGATACACACAAAAGACTAAGATTAATAGCTGATTTCTTATCAGATACTATGAAGGACAGAAAGCAATGGGTGACATACTCAAAGTTATGGATGAAAATGACTAATAACAAAAAGTTCTGTATCCACTAAAGCTATCCTAAAAACAAAGGAGAATTTAAACATTCCAAGATAAGACAAATAATTTATTCCTAATAGAGCTGCCTTACCAGAAATAAAAGGAAATTTTGGCTGAAGTAAAAGAACACTTGACACTAAGTCAAATCCATAGAGAACATTGGTATGTATACATAATTAAACACACATAGTAATATATAGTATGTTTTGTATAGCACTTTCTTTTATCTGATTGAAAATACAATTATATAAAGAAAAATATATAAAGCTATGTTGATGGATTACATTGTATAAATGTGTAATTTGTATAACAATGATGGTACAAGAAGAGTGAATAGCGCTATATAGGAACATAATTTTGTATAATAGCAATATTAAGTTGATATTAATCTGAAAAGCAGTGTTTCAATTTAAGATATTTGTAATCCCTAAGGTAATCACTCAAAAAAATCTCTGAATATAGTAAAATAAATAAGAATTAAAATTGTTCACTAGTATTTATCACAAGAAAAGGCCATAATAAAGAAAACTAAATAAATGAGTTTTAAGATTTTAATGTATACTTAGATGCTCCATTTTTTTCTTAATAAAAATATAAGAGACCCATGGTTTTTAATTATAATTTGGATTTTCTGGTCTCTGCATTTCTCATTCACCTTTGTAGGAAGTAATTTTATTTTAGATATAGTGATTCCTCTAGTAGAACATGATAGTTGGATCTATATATTCAATTATAAATTATTGTGTAAATTTGCCTAATAATAAATAATTCAGTTTATTGAACTCAATTCAGTATATTGAATTCAATTGAACTCTAGTTATTTAACATTAGAAATACAATGTTGTCTTTATATATGTACAGTTTAAAAATGTATTTGCTTTTTAAAATCAGGTTATTACTTACAATTTCATTTGTCTTAATCTGTTCAGTGTAAACTATAATACAGTAAAATCAAGTTTTGGGGTTTTTTTCTTTTTATTTATTTATGCATACAAGAACTGGGGTGTAGGCCAGATGTATGGAGGGTGAGAGGATTCACCGGGGACAGAGATGAGAACAGAACTGATGGATCTACTGAATTATACTGCTGAGGGGAGCAGAGGCCATACAGGAGAAGTCTGCTGCATCATGTGGGTCAGCTCCTTTGCTGGGAATTCAAACTGGAGCCATAGTGACTGGTATAGCTTGATAGCACTTAGGCTTTAACCCCTGTGTCACCAGGAGGCCTTACAATAAAACTTAACAAACAAAAGCCTATAGATTTCCTGAATACAAAGGACATAGAGAGCAACAGCAAATAATAAATGCTGATTTACAAAACAGGTGTGAGTTTCTCCTTCTTGTAAGGTACAAACATTGAAATGTAAATAAGTGATTTTCTTCTGATATTTAAGAACACACTACGTGTTGTTGTGGATAAACCTTACTCGAGAGACCTTTGCACTCAATATCCACCCCATCTGTGCTTCTTTCTTGGCAGGGAGACATCCAGCAACTGTTGATCACTGGAGACCCCAAAGCTGCCTACGACTACTGTGATCACTACAGCCCAGACTGTGACTCCTCAGCACCCAAGGCAGCACAGGCTCAGGAACCCCAGATTGATGAGGTGAGGCCATCAGATCAAAGCAGGATTCCTCATGTCTATAATACAGATGCAGCCTTGCATTTTAGGGGCTTATTTCTATTTATATTCCATTTTAATGAAATTATATTTAATAATGCTCTCCTATATCTAGAAAGAAGTATATTTCATGCTCCCCACTGCCACTTTTAAATAAAGTCACATGCATCTTAGCGAAAGGATGCATCCTGGGAAATGTATCATTCAGTGATTTTGCTGTGCCAGTGTTATAAAGTGCACTTACACAAATCTGCAAGGTTTACCCTATGCACACCAAGGCTGATAGAGGAACTTTGTCATATACATAGGCCATCAAAGACTAAAAAGTTATGTGAAGCATAATTGTATTTTGTTATTTAAATGTATTAAAAACGGATAGCTTGTGTACTATGTATCTAAACATTTTTGGGGGGGAGGGGAGCAAGGAGAAAAAGGCATTTTTCCCTTACTGTTTAAATAATTACAAACAGTCTCAAAATACAAATGACATACCTTATGGGGAATTTGCCATTTTCGCCAGGCCCTTGGCAATTTATGCAGATGAGAAAATGGCATTAAAGTTTTCTTGAAGTTTTCAGGCTATGTAGAATATTTAGAGGGGATTTTCTTCTCTTTCTTATAAAGCTATACAACATTGATGTATACTTTTTCTTGCACAAAATTTGATATACAGGGCAAGGAAATGGAAAGCAGTATGAACTGATTGCAGTAACTGAAACTATTCATACACTTTGATTAATGTTATGTCTCCTTTTTGGAAATTCAGGTGTGAAATCATCCTTCCAAAGTGCTTTTGCAAGAAAATTCACCATCATGAAGTGACTCTGTTTTCTTTCAGACCCAAATATTTATATATAAGATCATACAGTTATGGCAATTTTACCAGGCTCGAATATATCAAAGAACCAAAAATATATACTGGACTTTCCCCCTGGATTTCTTGTGTAAAATTCTTTGACAAAAATTTTCTAGGAAATAAATAAGCAAAGTCAAAGAAATTTATACTTTAGTTGGGAACAAAACTACATTTTAAATTTTTTTCAAGATAAAAACTATTAAATCTTAGAAGGGAAAAGGAGTTTAAAAGCATGTAAACTGTCCTTATATTTGAAAATAACGTAAATAGTATTTTTCTTACCTTCTAAATATACCACGAGGCAGTACCTTTTGAGTTTTACTTTAGAGCAGGTTAAGATCTTATCTTTTAATTATAATGTTATTTCTGCATGTGTATTCAATTTAGATTTTACTATTTGAATGCTTGAACTATTCATTTTTCACATTACTTTTCTTTCTAACATATGACAGTGAGTTTCAGTTGCACTGATCTTTCCATGACTAAATATTAATGTTTCTCTTTCAAAAAACAGGAAAAAGTCTTAAGCTGTGACAGGAAAGCAAATATGAGAGGAAAGAGAAATTTCTTGGATGTTTGTGTTTGCTTGTTTCACAGGTTTCCAGTACTTCATTCTTTTCATTCCCTCCTTAATTGTTAAAACATTTTTCTGTGAATCCCAAGAGAATGGTAAAGTCACATCATAGTACTATTATAGCTTAGAGATTACTTGATAATTTAAAAATTATAGCATTCAGTATGTAGTTTTAGAGTACATGATTTACTTTGCTCAATTTTTTTAAAGGTAAGTCTTGCTCTTTTTAGCAATAAATATAGCCTGACTTTTGGAAGAATAAAAGTCTGCATTGTAATAATTCACCTTGAGGTGTTTTATTCTGATATATAAAGCTATCAGGCAGACACACTGAGTTACTTTAAATCAAAATAGTAAATTTTGATCCATCTAAAGTTTACAAATTTTCTTCTTACTTTAGTTGTTAATATGTATACTTATATTCTGAGGTGTCAAACCTGTTTAATATAAAGAATATGATGAGGAAAATATGTTGTTACAATGAAAATCTGGTTGGATGATTCTGTAATAAGTAGCATTTCTTATCAGATCTATATTGAATATTTTATCATGAAAGTTTTTTTTTTTAGAAGAATCAGGTCTCATTTATTTCCCCTATTTCTAAATTACATTGATTTTTCAGTATTAAGATAACCATTGCACATCAGTATGAAAAAACAATTGGTTAACCAAAAAACATTAGTTTTTGTTTATAGTTGGACATGATTCTTAAAAGTTTTCTAAGTTTTAAAACACTAAAGTTTAATATTTACTGTAAATCTTTTTTGTTTTACTTTAAGCTGGCAGATGGTAATTATAGAAATACAACACTTCTCATTCAAACATAGGTAACTGCAAGTACAGAAAAATTACTCATTAGATAATATTTTGTTTTCATTAATATTTATTTAATATGTGTTTAGTGCAGCATTTATTTCACTTAATGATGTTATTAATCATGCTCACATTAACTATCTTAGAAATAGTTGACATTATAACTTGCAGAGCCACAAAGAAACAATTTAAAATGTTATATACATGCATTTTTCTATTTCACCAAATTCTACACAAATTGTAATTAGAATAAACTTTGTTGAAGTGGTTCAAATGAATATTCATTGATAAGGCTACCATTAATGGAGAGGTATAATTATGAAGCTGTTTTGACAACCATGAAGTGTGTCTGAAAGCATGTCTATGCTTATATTTCACTTTGATGCTCAAATGGCTCATCTAGAAAGTTCACTCTAGTTCACTCATGACATTAAGGGACACATTTATGATATTATTAGGAGATGAGTTTTGATTGTGTCTTTCTATATCTTTGAAATTTGTACACATTTGCATTGCTCTAACCAATAGCACTGATTAGATGCACAGTAATCACAGTTTTCTTAAAGATGTGTGGCCCACAATTATTTTGCTGAAAGATTAAAAAATTGGTTGAAATGCCAAGAGAGATCCACTTGGAACATAGATGGATTTTTCCCAAAGATATACTTAAGGGATTCCAAATAGTTTTCCTTAACATTTAAGAACTTACATGTATTGGAGTTTTAGCTTGTTGAGTTTGCTACCTAATATTTTCTGGTGGAGGCTGAGTAGAACATGTGCATATATGGAGGATTAAAATGTAACCCAAAATTAATATAATAAACTTAAAACATATTGATGGTATATTTGACTTCAGTGCACTTATTGTTTTTTTGACTAAATCCAATGATCATTTCACAATATCTATATTCCTGTTTAAAGATAAACTTCTTGAGAGAGATACTTGATTTTGAATGTGAACATATTTTTCCTCATCATTCAATAGATGACACATATTTCTGCAGAGAAATGTACTAAATTCATTTAATACAGAAAAACCTAGAATAAAACATTACTATTCAGTGTGAGTTTAGTATAAGTAGTTTAAGATATCTAAGTACTATGCTCTTGTGAGAAAAAGATCAATCTTTAAAAGATTGAAATAATATATTACTGATAAACAGAGCTAATTGTCTTCTAATGCTTCACAAGTATTCTGTGCTCATTATGATCTTAAATAAGGCTAGAGTGAATTAGAGATTTATGATGTTAGATTTTAAGTTTCCATCGATTCCAGTATTTCAATAAATTAAAGATTCATTTCATATTCCTTATATTTCATTTTACTCTTCCTTTTCATATGAAAATATGAAGATATGAAAATCCTTTCATATGTGGAAGACTATTTACATTTTTAAACTGGTAGCTAAATGAATGAATATAATTGAAATGTTACAGCAAGATCTTATAGAGAAGTCTTCTGTATCATTTTTTACAAACCAAAACTATCATGAATATTTAACAACTATGTCCAGGTACATAATTGCTAAGTTTGAATATTCAGTAATTAAAAGTTTGAATTAATATTCAGAACTTTTAGTTTCTTCATAATCCTAACTCCTATTCCACTCTTAGAAAACTTGCTTTATCGCTGCTATGTCATTATATTATGAAAAGAACAGATAATACTCTTATGTAATAAAAATAACATTTATTAATTAATTATATAATATATATTATATTATAATTAATTATTACTAATAAAATAACAATATTTCCTTGTCTCTTAACATTTACTCTAGTATTTAAGAAGATGATTCCCACTTTGTTGATAGCATTATCTACAACTAACAACTGCCTGGTATTTTTCCTTTGTAATGTAGTATGCACCTGAGGATATAATGGAATATGACTATGAGTATGGGGAAGCAGAATATAAAGAGGCTGAAAGTGTAACTGAGAGACCCACTGTAACTGAGGAGACAGTAGCACAAACTGAGGTAAAAAAAAAGCAGCGGCTGTGTATCTGGTGTCCTGTGTTTGTCATTCTTTGGTTCCTTACGTCCACTGTTCCTCAGACTGATCATAAACCTTTCATTCACCTGATTTCTGCAAACCAATAACAGATTTTTATTGACAGTAGCTGTCCTGAAGGAAATGATGCTCATTTTGCTTTGCTTATCCTTCCTTTTGTCCATGTACTTTATTTTCCTTTTCACTTTATTTATGTTTCCATTCCATCTTTCATCACGTTTTACAGAAAAAGAAATCCAATTTCAAAAAGAAGATGAGGACAGTGGCCACTAACTCAAAGGAAAAGCCCAAAAAGTTTACGCCCCCTAAATCTGAAAAATTTGCCTCCAAGAAGAAGAAAAGTTACCAAGCAGCAGCAAAAGCCAAACTAGGGGTAAAGGTAGCAAAGAAAAAGCAATCAAGATCTCTCTAGATAAGCTGGAAGATCTCTGATGATGAGCCATAGTCCTAACCCAACTTGATAAAACCACATTTGGCTAATCTAATATCTAATCGAATCATGATTTCCGTAGACTTGGGATTACCTTATATTTTTACTAATTGATTATTTTTTAAATTTATCATAGGCAAATATTGTTGATGATTTTCAAGAATACAATTATGGCACCATGGAAAGTTACCAAACAGAAGCTCCTCGGCGTGTATCTGGACCAAATGAGGTAATACAGAGTATTATAAACCACAGTCCAACTTTTAAAAATGTTCATTACTTTTAAATATACCTCCCGTAGAACATACATAACCTCTCATAAGTTTGATAGTTTTTTTCTTTTGCTGAGGTAGGAGAAACATTAGCATTGGGTCACTATTACTAAAACCAGTTTATTTGACATTAATGTCAATTCAGATTTTGCATGACCCTTTGCTTCATGCAAATGCCAAAGGGATCAAACTGAATTGACTATCATTTTCTTGATTGTTCTCAGATTGCGCAACCTTCTAATTATGTTGTGACAAAGGGCATTCACAGCATAAAGGTATTCCTCCTTCCATGAGGGGGAGAATCCTGGAAAATGAAAATTGTATCATCAAATGATACGATTAAAACTTACTTCATCTGACCAATAATTTTGCATTTTTATGATAACAAACATTCCAAGAAGATGTAGTCTGAGTGAATTTTAATAGTTATTTGCATTTTCATACTTCTTAGGAGTGTGAAGTTGATTATGACTAAAAAACAATATATATTAACCTTTTCCATTCTCTACTATGAAAATGATTAAGTATCTAAATTAAAACAATGTTCTTGAATTTCATATCTTACATTCTGATTGTGAAAAAGGTGAATATATAATTTAGTTTAATTTTGTTAAATAGCTAGTAATTTACGCAGGCTTATACCTGAGTAATTTAGCTATTAGAAATTTTATATGACATTTCTTAATGTAGCAAATAATCTCAGAGGTTTGTTACATGCACATAATTTACATAGTACCATTACTGGGTGATAACACACTTCAGATTTTATCAAGTCCAAATGAATTGTTTTCTAAACATGGATATCTTGATTCAAGGTGTTTATTTATTAAACCAAATTTCATCTGGTTTTTTACTTCAGAGTTATGATTGTAGTAATTTTCTAACTCTGGATAATATACAGTATCTATAATAGTAAATCTTCCTCTGTAAGAGTTCATTAATATGGTTATTAGACATTTCATTTTACCTAATAGTCAACGAATTAATATTTTATCCACATGATTTTGTGTAATGCTTATTTAATCAATATTACTCTATCATCTTAATTTACTATGTCATAGAAAGCAAGTTATTTAAAGGTTAAGTAATACAGTAGCAAGATAAATTATTTAATTTGAGTCTCATCAAAATCATTATATGGCCAAAGATTGCATAATAAATGATTCAAATTTATAGTTTTATAAGGAAATTTCCTATTTCTGAGAAAAAGGAAATTATATTAGATTTAATTTTCTATATCTCTAAGGAATTATAAGGTGATTCAATTTTTACTTTTAAGTGTATTTGTGCATTATGAGATCATACAGTGATACATCTATTTCATCTGTTAAATTTTAAAGGCCATAATTTATATTTAATTTGCTTTAAACAATTTTGGTGAAGTAACACTTTTCTACTCCATACTCAGTATATCTTTACAGTGATAAATCTTGATTAATAGTGGCATTTTATTTTATTTTTAGGATCTGAGCATCCAACTTACATGATTTTTTTTCTGATAACAATTGTATTTCAAATGAAGTTTGTGAGATTTGAAAGTTAAGCAATATTTAACTATATGCTTTTATTGTTCAAATATTAAACTATAAAATGAACATTGTATTGATTATAGTTCTGCCAATGGAACAAGCAAATACACATACTGATTCCATGTGGATATTTGCAGTTTATTGGGAAATGAGCTTTGAAAGCAATATTTCTTTGTACAAACCAATGTACAAATATATTTCTTTCAATGATACTGAGATGCACTCTTTCCAGCCTCAGACTTGCTTGAGTAGCACTCAAATCACTGTCACATGCCATCAAACTGTGATTGCAAACGCTTTACTTGCTTTACTAACAGTATACTTCATGTTCTCGAATTCCTTGCAACTTAAATTAATAGCCAAATCCAGTTGAAGAGGTATTTACTGAAGAATATCTTACTGGAGAGGATTATGATTCTCAAAGGAAAAATTCCAAGGATACACAATATGAAAACAAAGGAATAGACGGCAGGGACTCTGATCTTCTGGTAGATGGAGATCTAGGCGAATATGATTTTTATGAATATAAAGAATATGAAGAGAAACCAACAAGTCCCCCTAATGAAGAATTTGGTCCAGGTGTTCCAGCAGAAACTGATTTCACGGAAACAAGCGTAAGTCAGTGTTACGCAGTGTTGTATGTCTTATTTCTGAATACTTTCCTATTCGTCTCAGTGTCTTTTCAGGTTTAAAATACAGGTTTTGTTCTTATGTAAATTATAAATACTTATAACTAATGGGGCACTTTGACATTTTTTTCCTCATGGTAATCATTAGCAGTTGTATCACCAGCTACCCTAAAGGAGTCTTCATTTGAAATGTATAATCCTGAATAGAATTGCATTCAGATTTTCTTGTCATTGATAAAATTAAAATATAGCCATTATTATTCTGAGTAGTTAGCTGATTTCTGATTTTTAGTAAGTTTAATTTGATAACACTTTTACCTAAGAACGACTTGGAATAATAAGCGAGGTCCATAGATGTCTTTATTTTTCTATGTTATATCTTTAAGAAACAATTATTCATTAATGCAGAAGTCAATATTAGAATTCATTAGCTTTTTATTTTTGTATTTTCATCACTTAGATTATTGAAAGATTTCTATTACATGCACAGTTTACAAGGTTGTTTTAAAGGCACTTAGATGATTAAATTTCCTTAAAAACACTTACATGGTCTTATTTACTTAGAGACAGGCTGTTTGCATTTTTCACTCAACAGATAAATGGCTATGGTGCTTATGGAGAAAAAGGACAGAAAGGAGAACCAGCAGTTGTTGAACCTGTAAGTATTGGTGTGCATGCATTTCAACGGTGCTATAATTAATTAATTTATATTATGAATCATCATAACCTTAAGTTATTATGTACAGTCATATCACCATTAAAATTCTAATATCCAAATGTTTATAATTTACCACAAATAAATGAAGTAGTATTTCTGGTATGTGAATTTTGGTAAGCCAAAATATATAGAGATTATAGAATTTTGGAATTTGAAAACAGCTAACCTTTTTCTACTCTACTGCATTTTTTTACATCTGAGGAACAGGAGATTTAAAGGTTTAAATAACTTCTCTGCGGTTCAGATGTTTGATGTTTAAGATATAAACAGCCTTTAGCTCTCTAGTTTCCAATCCATAATTTTTTCCTCTAATTTTTATGATGATATTTTTAGAAATATATTATTTGACATGGACATTTATTTCTTTATTTCATATTCAAATTACACATAGAAACTATTCATTTTGTTTCCCTTTTGTTTCTTAAAAAAAGCTCTAATTCACTGCAAAAGTGATATTTAAAATGTTATTGATGTTATTACTGTTCAAGACTTGTTAAGAAATTACTTCCTACTGGAAATCAATTTATACTCCTCTATCAGAAACTAAGGGAAACTATAAAGCAAGCACAGTTTCTTCACATGTCCCTCTGCTCCACGTGCCTCATCCAGGTCTCCTTGCTGTTCTCCATCTTCCTTTCTTCCTTCTTCCTTCTCTGCAGAAAATCTTCTTATCCTCCTCAGCTCCACCCACTTAGGGCAGAACCAGGATTTTTGGAACTTCCCCTTTTCCTGGGACCACCCTATTACAATAGTATGAACTAAAGGAAGTATTTTCAGCTGTTTGCTTTGGGGTTATGAAAGTTACTTCAGAATTTACAAGGACATTAAAATTCAAAGGAAAAAAAAGGGAACAATATGACTGAAAACATTTCATAATCTGAAAATCATGTCATATAACTTACCAAAAGCTTTACAAATATTTTTTCAGACTGAATTTGTTCCTGTTATTAAAAATTACAATCAGCTTTTTTTTTTTTTTTTTGAAGATTTATTTATTTATGCATACAAGCACTGGGGCACAGGCCAGAGGTGTGGGGGGGTGAGAGGATTCACCACAGAGAGCGGGG
>JAGFMF010011828.1:3694805-3777443 GCA_019455555.1 Galemys pyrenaicus
CCCCCCCCTGGCCGGCAGCAGGGATCGAACTCGTGCTTCAGTGGCTGCGATCTGCTTCGTAGTGCGCTGCTTAACCCACTGCGCCACCAGGGGAGGCCCTACAATCAGCTTTTTAAGTGTTGAAAAATGTCAGCAGTCCAAAATCAGAGAATCAAATTTGTATGAACTGAATTCTTATCCTCAAAATGTACTCTTTTGTTTTGCCTACTTAAGAATTTATCTCATAAAATTATCTTCAATTTTTCTAACTCAGATTTTTATCTACTTACCCTTAGGTATCACATATTTTCATTCACACTGAAAATATTAAGTTCCTCCTTTATTCCCAGCATTATTCTTTTAGTCTATTTACTTTTAATTGAGGTTGTTCCCAACATTATTCTGCGTGCTGGATAAACTGTCAAATACCTTTTTTGAGAACACAAAGGGTATTCTTCTTGCAATATGACTTATCTGCCTATTTATTTCCTCTCTAATTAGTACAAAGCTTCCCTGAAGACAGGAACTATGTCTTTTTTCTTTTGCAAACTGTTTGTAATTGGTTTTATTTTTTTTAAGATTTTATTTATTTATGCATACAAGAGCAGGGGTACAGGCTAGAAGTGTGGGGTGGGGGGGGTGAGAAGATTCACCAGAGACAGAGTGGGGAGCAGAACAGGCAGATCAACTCAAGTACTCTGCTAAGAGGAGCAGCAAGCAAGGCAGAAGAGGTCTGCTGTGCCATGTGGGTCCCCTCCCGGGGGAGAGATCAAACTCATGCTGCAGTAGCTGTGGAAACCCCACAGTGCTGTGCTCAACCTCCTGTACTACCAGGGAGGCCCCTATAATTGGTTTTATGTGGGAGGAGTAGAAAGTTTACTTTTTTAGAATGCAATGGTGTGATACTTTCTGAGCATCACTTAGGCAAGAAGTTAGAGATTATATTTTCATGGTAATGAGTCTAATGGGTCCCTTTTTTTTTAATTACAGGGTATGCTTGTTGAAGGGCCACCAGGGCCAGCAGGACCTGCGGTATGTAAATACCTTAAGATTTTTGTCTTGGTTTTAAAAAATATATACAGGCACAACATTTCAATTATATTCTTGTATTTGTGTATTTTAGACTGATTTGGGTTTGACTTACACAGGCAAACATTTGTTCAGGGAACCTGTTGCCTTAAATTGCTTTCTCTCTTGACTGTCCATGTGATACTCTATTGAGAGCAATAGAATTAAATTTTTGTTTTAAATATTTTTGTTACTTAGATAACTCTGTAGCTTCTGACCTCCTATCAATTTTACACCTGAAAATTATGAAAGTAATCTTTTTATTAAAGAAGTTTATTGAGTGAATAAATGTAGAACTGGGTAGATGTACTGCCTATCTCTACTACTTAATGGAGTAATTATCTTTTACTATTGTCACTCAATTTTTACTTATTCTAAGGTAGTTGTACTGATCTGTTTTTGTAAGGTCTGTTCTGGCTTTTACGAAATTAAAGTCTTGTCATTAGAAATAAGTATGTGATACTAATGCTTTTAATTTCCACCCATTAAAGAAAATGTAAAAATGTATCCAAGGGAAATGATTTCTGAACTTCCAATGTTGCTATCTCGTTTTTAAGTCCTAATTTTATAACATTTTTTCATTGAGAACTAGGAACCAACTTCAACTTCATGAACTTTACATTTACATCCTGATTTTTTTTTTTGAATGTCTGTTTCAATTTGGAGAGCAACTTTATAACAGAAGAGTTGAACTACAAAGCAGTCTCTATATGTTGTCTTTTCATAGAGAGATAAATAGCACTATTGTTTGGGAGACTTGGGTATACTTATGAAATATAAATGAGCTTTTTGATTTTAGTAGGAATGAATTTCCTTGAATAATAATGAGAGTAGGAAGAATTTGACTCAGATCCTAATTTATTTCTCTGCAGGGTCTGATGGGTCCTCCAGGTCAACAGGGTCCCACAGGACCCCCTGGTGACCCTGGCGAAAGGGTAAGTGAAGCAACGTCTCATAACAAAAGAGTGTAACATACATGAAAAGAACTAAAAGATATTCAATAAATTCAACTCATTGGGGGAAAAGCCTGTGAATTCAATGTAGAACAACATTTTGGTTAACTTTTCTAACTACAATTTTATTTACTTTTTAGTTCTACTTTTACTGACTTAGCAATCATTTGCATAACTGTATAAATTTGGGAATAGAACTTCACACCTTCATACCTCCATACCTGCATGTGCTTTATGCACCTCCAGCAAAGCTCATCCATTGTCCCATCACCTGCTCTCTTCTATCTCCTCTCCTTTCCTCCATTCCCTCTGGCAACATTTTCTGTCTTATTTCAGTCAGTATAATACCCCCCAAAATCCATCTTTTTTGGCCCAAAGACACTTTTTAAATAACTGAATAGTATTCCACAGAGGGTACATTTCACAATATTAACAATATTAGAGTCAGTCCTTCAGTTTGAATCCATATATATTTTCCAGGAACTTCCATATCTATTTAGTTAGATGCTAATAGACTATTAGTAATTCTAGTTTAAAGATAATGAATTTTAATTTGAAGATAAAATCCTGGGTTACATGTTGAAACAGTTTAAGTGTTTCGAAAATTCCTTTCTCTTTTTTCTCCATCCTTGAGTAGCCACTGGACTTTGTACATTATTAACATCACATAAAACTGAATTTCTGTACAAGAAATAAAACCATTTCTAGGTAATGACAGAGATATAAGGAGCTGATGTTGAGTCATTTAAAAGTTGTTCTTTTTCTAATACATTTATTATTTAATTTATTTTGATAATTTCATTTACTGTCCTAGGGTCCCCCTGGACGTCCTGGCTTACCAGGAGCTGATGGTCTACCTGGTCCTCCTGGTACCATGTTAATGCTACCGGTATATTTATGTTTTTGTTGTTTTGTTATAAAGATGGCATCACTTTATCATCTTGCTGAAAAATGTTAAAATATATAACAGAGTAATCAACTAAAAAAAGAAGCTGAATCATGTCAACTAGAGATATTTGAATTCAAGTATCTTTTGGAATTAAGGGAAATTTTGCTGAACAAAATTCTGGTGAATGTCAGTCTCTACATTACAGCTAAGATTGTATTTATTTACATTGGATGACAAATCTTGGCAGTTTTTCTTGCTATTTCCAGTTAGCATGCTTTTTATGCCTTACTTGATAAAATCTTTTAAATATATTTATAATTTACCCCGTCTCAATTATAGTAGATACTTTAAAGTGAAGATATATTGTAAAAACATTACCTATTGCTCAAAAGTTATTTACTTTAATAGCATAAAATTGTTTTATAAAGTTACCCTCATTCTTGCAGAAAAAAATATGTCTTTCAAATATAATAACGCTTCAAGAAATCTGGTGTGAGAAATTGACTCATGCTGCATTTTGAGTTAAAATTTAAAAGGTGCTGTATGAATTTATAGAGATTAGTTTTCAGGTATAATGATTTAAGATAAAAATAATGACTATATCTCAATGAAGATTTTATCTGTATTCATAAAGATTACCAACATTTTGCTCAAGAAAATAGTATAAATCTAAAACCACCACCTCACTCAGTATATTTGGAATATTTACAAATGACTTAAAGCAAACAGTAGCATTTTTGCAGGTGAAAAATGCATAACGACTTTTTCCAGAATTTTCAGAGATTATAGTGTATATAAAATTGGAAAAGGAGTCTTTCAACTCTTCTAAAATGGCAATACACTGTATAGTTCTCTATGAAGAGAATTAAAAAAATATACCATTGGAATTTTGTAAAGTCACATCTTTTTAAGTAAGTGGTCTTTTGTAGTAATTAAAGTGCCTATTTGACCGAAGGCTACATTTGAGCCTCTTCATGTTATTGTTCTCAGTTTCGTTATGGCGGCGATGGCTCCAAAGGTCCCACTGTCTCTGCTCAGGAAGCTCAGGCCCAGGCAATACTTCAGCAGGCTCGGGTAAGAAAAGATAAACTGGTATTCCCATGCAGAGACACCATGCCAACTTACATGCACATGTGTACACATGTGCACATGTGTGTATGTATGTGTCTGGGTACGTGAAAGATGCTACTATTAGAAATAAAATACTGCTTAATGGATATTGAGTTTAGGTTAAAAACATACTAAGATAATAAGTGTTTTTCCAGGGCAATATATTCTTTAACTGACTATTATAGTTAAATAATTGATCTACTTGGTACTTTCATATATAATTATTATGTAATTATGTCATATATAATTATTTCATATATCTTCTTCATACATAATTATATCATTACATGCACCCTAGCACAAATTTTCTATTTTTTTTCAAAGTGTTCTGATGGATTTATATCAAAAACTCTTACTTTCACATACCATTTTTCCCTACCAATTAATACTCAAAGAAGTAAGAGAGTATGTTTGAATTAAACTTTTTCCTTCAAATCTTTTGATTTGGGATATGCTAAATAATCTGGAAAATTAAGTTAGCGTGGTATTTGTATAGGAACAAAATCTTCCCATATGTATTCTAACCTCTAAATGTTATACTCTATAATGTTTTTACAAAATTCTGTTCAGTTTATGATCTTTTATCAGCTAAAAGTTTCTAGTCAGTTTACAAATTTAACATGTTATCATATATAATTAACGTGTCTTAAATATGTAATAATTTTAATTTTAATTAGCATCATTGCAGTTAAAATATACATATTTACAAAAATGGGCCAATAAAGGGTTGAAAGTCATACAATACAGTTGTCCATAGCATCGGTTATATCTTTAAGGAAATAGATTATAGTTGGTGTAGATATGGGTATGTTCTAAGTGATCATAATTGATATAAATCTTTTTCTGTGATAAATTTCTATTTATCATCAAAAATTGACAAATGTATCATATATAAAAACATATGAAGGTTGTATTGACATGATATTTTTATACAGTTATTACCTATTATCTTAAAAGATGACTTTATTTAGTTAAATCACATATAAGAAATGACAATTATAAATATTAGTTCACTTGACCTTGGAATAATGCTAATCTAAAAATATTTTTAAATTTATTAACAATTTCTTTAATTTTCTTACACAGTATGTTACTGTTATTTTCACTTATATATATTCTGAGTCCATTAATTTCCTCATTTCAAGTTCTGTTAATCTACTTGGAAATAGGTATCAAACATTATAATTCCAATTTTTCAGCTATTTAATCTCAAGGAGTAAGAAATGTATTGTAAAAATACTCAAGGTGAGTCAGTAGGGAGACTTTGGTGATCTCATTGTTTTCATCTCATATACTTTTCTAATATGACAATATATTTTCTATTACAGTATTATTTTTGACATGTTTTGATGATTTATGCGTTCATCTTTCTGAAACCACTCATATTCAAAATTGACACACCATGCTAATTTAACACTGACGAGATATTTATCCTTTATACTGTACTAGTTCCAACTTTTCTAGTTTGCTAATTTCAAATTTCTAATATTTGGTGTAACAACAGTCCATGTAATCAGTTTATCTACCTACGATTATAGAAAAGAAATATATTTTTCCATATACCATTAAATTTCATATCTGTTAAAAGAAGTGTTTCATCATAACACTTTTTGAGCAGTTTTGCTTTTTTGTATCTGGCTTTGTTGTATTTTTGATAAAATAATGCTGGAGAAATTTTATTTAAAATACTTGCTCTTATTTACTCTAAAAGTATTTTCAGTGACTGTTATACCTACATATTTTAAAAAAGTATATACAGTATTCTGAAGTATAGTCAAACTAGAAAGTTATCAGTTATTAGATTTCTTAGTCTCAAATCTATTTTTACTTTTATCATTGAATAAATGGATAATAGTAGATGGTACAAAATAGTATATAAATTATAGTAGTTTTAAAAATGTCTAATACTTAATTAGGTCATTTATCTTTCTAGAAACTTACATTTAGGAATTGGGTATCCTTTCTAGCATGTAGCTGTTAAACATGTATTGATCATTTGTTGCATAAGGCTAGCCTGTACAAGTGGATATCATGGTATAATTTTATCATCCAGGAAAACATTTCCTAATTTGATTTATTTTGTTTTCTAGATTGCTCTGAGAGGTCCCCCAGGCCCAATGGGTCTAACTGGAAGACCAGGTCCTGTGGTAGGTTACCCAATATGATCATGTATATTTATTTTTTTTAGAGATTATTTATTTATGCATACAAGAACTGGGTACAGGCCAGAGGTGTGGGGAGCCGGGTGAGAAGATTCACCAGAGACAAAATGGGGATTAGAACAGACAGGTCTACTGAAATACATTGCTGAGGGGAGCAGTCGGCGAGACAGGAAAGGTCTGCTGTGCCATATGTGTCAACTCCATTGCACTGCAGTGGCTGTGGATAGTTTCATAGTACTGCATCTTAACCCTTTGCACTACCACGGAGGCCCCTGATCATGTATGTTTAAATTCCCATACTAGTAGCTCCTTTGCAAGTTGGTGCAGGCATTATGCATACATCTGGCTGGTGAAATGGTCCACATGTATCTACTTATGCTTGGTTTTGTGTCAGTGAAAAATAATCTATTCAGTTCAGTCCTCAGTTAATTTTGATGAAAAGGTACCAATGTAAATTTTAAAAAAATAATAAAATGAAAAATGTAATTGGTTATGTAGTCAACTATAATTTATGTGCTTACTATTTGGCATTACGAAAATTCCATCTTACATTAAATACTTGAGTTTAATTTTATGTTAAGTAAAATTTTCATTAAAAAATAAAGATAATTATTAGGTGCCAATCAAATTATTCCACAATTTTATGAGTAATTAGGATATTTGGCTTAAGCTGCTGTTTGCCTCTAATATTCCCCAACCCAAACTGCTTCATATATTAGGAAGATACTTTGTTCTTTAGACATTCTTGTATAAGTAAGTTTCATTTTCCCTACAAGCTGATAGTCTCTGAATAATTTTTCTAAAGTATCTTCAAACAATTTGAAACATAACAAGTCTTACACAGTGTAGAAATTCACTAGTAACTTTTCAAATCATGTTTTCTTAAGAGGAAAGGATGTTACAGAATTCTAATACCATTCTCATTAATTTAAAAATCAACAAAACAAGTTATTTATATTTTAAGTATTTATTTTTCAATAAAAACATTATAATGTTGTATATGATTTTATATTTTCAATATGCTTTGTTGAAATAATGACATCTATAAAAATTTTTACCTTGAACATTAAAATCTTTGTTTTGTTTTTTTACTAGACATGTACAACAGACTCCTTTTCTTCAAACTTGAATCAAATTGTCTCTTGAATCAAATTTCTAACCTGTTTTACTGTATTACTAGAATGAAAGATTTTTTTCATGTGTTTTCTTCAAAGCAGTGATATAGTTTTACATATATTTATAGTTCTTAATTCAATTTTGAAAGTTCATAACATTACATTTTGAAGGACTACACAGTCAATCATATGAGCTCATGTGGAATTTATGTTCTTGTGATATGTTCCATAAATTTGATTTATACATTTTTCTAAACATATCATCAAATGTATGTCATAGAATTTTACTCTTCTACCTTTCAAATATAAGGAGAGTGGACAAACTTGTCTTATACCAGATCTTAGTGGAAAAGTTCTCAATTTTTCACCATTGAGGATGATGTTAGCTTACATACATGTCCTTTATTATATTGAGATATGTTCAATTTAGCCCTTGTTTCTTGATGATTTTCATCACAAATAGATGCTTAGTCTTATTAACAGACTATTTATATGATCATATGGTTTTTATCTTGATGTTGATATGCGAATCATGTTAATGGATTTTTGATTTTGAACCATCCTGTATCCTTGCTAAGAATCCCATTTGGTCATGGTGTATGATCCTTTAAATATATTGTTGGATTTGGTTTGTTAAAATTTTACTGAGAATTTTTTCATCTGTGTTCATTAGAGCAGTTGGTCTGTAGTTTCCTTTCTTGTATGTTGTCTTTGTTCGGTTTTGGTATTAGAATAATTTTGACCTCATAAAATGTGTTTGGGTGTATTCCTTCTTTCTCAATTTTTTTTTTGGAACAGTTTGAGCAGGATAGGTATTAGGTCATCTTTGAAGGTTGGATAGAACTCATTTGTGAAGCTGTCTGATCCTTGACTCTTGTTTTGGGAGAGAATTTTGATCAGTTTCTATGTCCTTGCTTTTGATTTTTATGTACAAGTTTTTCATTTCTTTCCTGTACAGTGTCAGATGATTGTGTAATTCTAAGATTTTGCCCATCTCTATGAGGTTATTGACCTTATTAACATATAAATATTCATCAGTAGGCTCACTATGAAAATAAATAGGATCAGAAATGAGTAGGAATTACAACAGACATTGGCAAACTATTTTAATGAGTGCACCAGACTGATTCTTGTGGTTAAGCGTGTTTGGAAAACGCAGCTATATAAAACTTAAGAATGTCAGTCTAGTATCTCTAAAGCTCTATGTTACAAAAGAAGTTGTAACTAATCACTGACAAACACAAGCCTAATGATCTTATAGGGTAAGAACAGTGAAGAGCAAAACCAATAAAAGCATGTTACATTTGGAGTTCCTGTTTATACCAAGTTCCAGTCATTCATCGCATGCTTGTGATGAGAAACACTGACAATCATCTACTCATTCTCAACATCATATCCAAGATTAATTATTTTAATTCTTAATCTTGGTAATGGAAAATTATTGTTCCATTAAATGTTAAGGCAGCTACTGTAAAAATTATAGCATTTTCAGCATTTTCTCTATTATCCTTTATTCCAAAACATCACATTATTAATACATTTTAAATATCTGTTAATTCTAGAATCTAAGAAATACTTCTTATACTTCAAGATTTTAGCAAGGAAATTTTAAGACAAAAATGTGCATTCTTTCAATGAAACTTATTTAATTCAGTTGTTTTTCCAACTGCAATTAGAGACAAGTGGATATCTATATTAAATGCAGGAAATATAATGATTGCTTCTCCTGTCCTGCTACTGTCAATTATTGCATGACAGTATTTGGAAGAAGTGTTTGAGCAAAGTAATTAAATCTATTGAGTGGTAGTGCATACATATAGAGGATATAATGTAGTAAATTAATTAAAAATAAACCGACTGTCCTATGATTGCATTCAACTCAGTGATTACTAATCTGACTTAATGCAGAGTAGAATCCCTTCCACTTTTTCTCTTGAAGAAATTTAGTTGCAAGAAATTTTAATTAGAACTTGAAAGTCATCATTCGTGTACTTTTCAAGATGAGACTATTCATGTTACTTGACATAGTTCTTGGAAGTCATAATAACAGTTATTTTATTTTGGAGCCACCAGGAGGCTCTAGATAGCTAACATTTTCAGACAGCATAATTTAATCTTTTTGTGCTTTGATTCAGTGCACCAGTTGAATATGAGTTAAATAAATATAAAACTGCATGAGCATACAAATTATACTTCTCAACATGAAGTAACTATTAGCATCTAGCTTAGTTTTAATGGTTAAAGCTTTTTAGGGGGATAGAGGGGGGCAAATATTTATTTTCAAAACTCACCTCAGCTTTATAAATTGATTTTGTATGTTTTCCAATTAATATACCAGGTTTTTGTTATCCTTTAAGAATTATGCAACTGCTTTTTAGAGCTGTTTGTCAGAAGGATTCATTCTTATGGAAAAGAAAAACAAACTTTTCCCAGAAAAAAATACCTTGATATTATTTCAGAGCTATTACAGTGATAGTAATATCAGTTCTTGCCATATGTTTATCTATAGAATTGAATAGCTGAGAAATTTCTGAATATAAAAGCAATATTTGGCAAATTCTGGCTGTATAAAATGAACTGTGTATAATTTTGAATCAGTAAAAATGCATTGCCTTTATTGCTACATAGCAATGAAATAATAAATTGTGCTTTGTGGATTATTGTAAGTGCTCTTATGGTACTCACATTAAAGAAAATTTCAGTGTGATTTCATGAGATTGTCTTCTGTTTATTTTGTGTAAAATACAGACTTTTAAATATAACACACACTGGAACACAATAGTCTGAGAAGAGATGCACTACAAGTTACTTAAAAACTTGATTGTGTTCATTATTCAAATAACGCATATTTGATGGAATATATTTGAATAATATTAAATATTTAAAGTGAAATGGTAGGCTAAAAGTTATTGGTGAATTGTTAAATTAGTGACTCTCTCCTTATTTCCTGCAGGGGGGACCTGGCTCATCTGGGGCAAAAGGTGAGAGTGGAGATCCAGGTCCTCAGGTAAACAAAGAAGCTATTTCACCTAATTTATTTGTGAATTTATTTTATCAAGTAAGGTATTGGACATCTGTTTGTGAGTAAAGAAATTACTTTCATTACCTTTAAGCTCACATCACCTCCTTTAACTGAAAAATCCCCAGTGGTGTGTTGATTGCCAATAACTTGATTAATTGAACAATATTAAAGGAAGCTAATAAGCGATGATAATAATAGCCTGTCCAAATATTAAATTGGTTTGTGATTGTACCAAGCAGAGCAAAAGTATTACAATTGTACTTATAGTGGGTCTGACACAAGCACATGGTCTTTTCACTGGAGAGTGAATTTAGTATAGTCTCTTAGACAGGTTATTTATTAACTCAAAAGAAAGCTAACTTTAAATCTTTGCAGAGCTAAGGAATTAAGTGAAGTTAAGAATATCTCAGCTGAAATATTTAAAGAGAGATAGATTATATTAACATGCTGCCAAATTAAATCTATTATTTTTCCTTTAGTGATAGATAAGAACTTGTCAATATAAGCATATTATACAATATACTTATTCTAGAATACAAACAAAAATGAAGTGTGATGCATTTTTAAAGTACATTCATTTTTCATTGTCGATGTTTCTTGATATACTTAATAAATATAAGTTCAGATTGGATTGCAGAGAACCTCAAGTTATCATCCTATTTTTAAAAATATTATAAGATTTATTCAAATCTTAGCACATATTTAAGTTATTTGTAACTGCCACCACATTCATCAGGACAGAGAATAGTTCTGTTACCCCAAAATAATTTCTTAGGGATCCAATGTTTTATAGTCACATCATACCCTGACTCCTAACACCTGATAATCACAGATGTCTTCTTTATCAATCCAGTTTTATGTTTTCAAGAATTCTATAAATAAATTCATACATCATGTAACTTTTGGGGATGGGCTTCTTTCTCTCAGAATTAATACTTTGGAGATTCATTGCAGGTGATGAGTGCATCAATAGTTCATTGATGTGGCTCAGTCGTATTTCCTTGTATGGATGCACCATAATTTTCTTTGAAATGAGCAAGCATATAATGAAAATTGAGAAAGAAATGGGGTGATTCCGAATGTGGGAGCTTTCTTTCTCATGTTTGGTTAACATTACCATAAAGGAATGAAAGAGATTTGCAGCTTAACTGAGAACTCTGTGAGAATATTGAAATGACTCTACATGAAAATTTAGGAATTTAATCTGTTGTAATTTATGTACTTTTTGATACAGTTCATTTCTTTAAAAATAAATAACTCTGAAAGCATGCTATAGTTTTCATTGAGTTTGCAAATGTCCTTGACTCTCCAAGTCCAAGGAAATTCAATATTAAATGAAAGATCATTTTCATTTAAAATTAATGAGATAGATTTGTTCTGCTATTATTGTCCCTTGCTTTCCAGCTGGAACACAGAGTGCAGTTCATTGATTACACTTTTTGAAAGTATACTCTTAACTTTCAATTATTAGAGAACCTTAATTTCACATTTCTGTAAATAACATTTCCCAGTGATAACAAAAATTATTTGTAGTTTCAAATGTATGTTACATTTTGACCATTGTTGTATGCATACTATTTAACTTTAAAAAGAACATAGAACATAGCTAATTAGTTATAAAGGTATATATATATATAATGTTTACTTTCAAACTGCTTTGCAGTAGTATTAACTGTGTAATTTTTTTTTAAATCTTATGTATTGATGCCACATGAGACATTATATACGTATACAATGTTATATTGTAAAGCTTTGAGAAAGAAACCTATTGAGAATCTTTAAACTTTAATCTGACATGATAGTCAGAATTAGTATTAGGGATTACAAAATCATTCTCCAGCACTTATTTTTTAGATTTATTTATTTATGCATACAAGACCTGGGGTGTAAGCCAGAAGTACAGGTGAGAGGGTAAGAAGATTCATCAGAGACAGAGTGGGGTGCAGAATAGGCAGATCTACTGAAATACACTGCTCAGGGGAGCAATGGCCTAACAGGAGAGGTTTACTGAGCCATGTGGGTTAGCTAACCCCATGATGGGGATTGAACTCATGCCACAGTGGCTGGCAGTAGTTTGGTAGCGCTGAGACTTTAATCCCTGAGCCACCAAATAGGCCCACATCCAGCGTTTTTTACATGATTGAAAGAAGTGTGTACCAGGTGTGCTAAGTTGTAGAAATATTATGTAAAAACAAAGATAAATAGTCAAAAATGGTGCCACTATCAAAGGGACATTCAACTATTTTTAAAAAGGTGTTATACCCAATGTGCTAAGTACAATAAAAGAATAGAAAAGAATTGTAAACAGTGAAGGAAAAGGTGAAAGAAATGCTACTGGAAAGAGAAGAGGAATAAAATGCATAGTTAAGTGTTTTCAGTTAAGGGAAATGCAGAACCTCAAGGTTTTGAGAATAAATCAAGTAACTGAAGGTTTTTCTTTAATATATTGCCTTTATTCCTTTTGCTGAAGTCTAATCACATGTCTGTATAAACACAATAAAATAATATGAATCTCTCCAAGAATTGTATGGACAAATTCATTTCCTTGTCCTTTGCTTTATTGGGACATTAAGAAAGTAATAATTTTCCTGTGTTAAAATTATTATGGTCATGTTTAAACCACTTATTACAATATAATTGATTTTACTGATTAAACATCCTATAAAACAAATTAATTATGATGTTTTGATGTAGGGCCCTCGTGGTGTCCAAGGTCCTCCTGGTCCATCTGGAAAACCTGGAAAAAGGGTATAGTTGGTTTTCGTTGTGTATTTTGTCTTTTTGTTTTTTTTTTAAAGTCGATTTTCTAGCGTCTTTTTTTTTTAATATTTTATTTATTTATGCATACAAGAGCTAGGGTGCAAGCCAGAGTCCAGGGAGGTCTACCACACCATACGGGTCCCCTCCCTGGCCGGTGGCAGGGATCGAACTCGTGCTGCAGTGACTGCGGCTTGCTTCATAGTACATTGCTTAACCCACTGTGCCACCAGGAAGGCCCTTGTGTGTTTTGAATGCATCTGAAATCATCATTTATCCTGTTCTTTTTTTAACTCTGTACCAGTAGGAATCCCTTTTGCTTAGTTATGCTCTTGGTATTATCAGGGTCGTCCAGGTGCTGATGGAGGAAGAGGAATGCCAGGAGAACCTGGGTCAAAGGTCAGCACTAATATATTTGTTTAGTTGTGTTTTTTTAAAGATTTATTTAATTTTGCATGCAAGAGCTGGGGTATAGACCAGAGGTGTGGGGTGTGAGAGGATTCACCAGAAACAGAGTAGGGAGCAGAACAGGCAGTTCTTCTGAAATGCACTGCTGAGGGGAGCAACAGGCCAGACAGGAGAGGTCTACTGTACCACGTATGTTCAATCCCGGGCCCAGGATTGAACATGTGCTTCAGTGGCTGCCAACATCTTCATAGTGCTGAGACTTAACCCTTGTACCCCCAAGAAGGCCTGCTTACATACTTTTGTTGATTCAAAGCTTGTAGATCAGTTAACCCCTGAAAATTTTATATTCTAAAATAAAATTTCTTGATAAGAAAAATTATTTCACATTCAAATTACAGTACACACTTTGTAGATGCAGCATCATTGGTGCTGATGACTTGCTGGTGGTGATGATCTTGATGATGATACTGATGATTTTATAGGGGGATCGAGGATTTGATGGACTTCCAGGTCTGCCAGGTGACAAAGGCCACAGGGTAAGCTAGAACTTTCTATTGCTTTTTATACACGAACAATAGAAACATTGTGAAATATTCTGGAATTTATACACTTTAGAAATCACAAGAAAATTGACTATTTGTGAATTCACTTAGTAAATTATTACATCTAACAGATTCTTGAAAAAAATAAAAATAATTATATATGTGATATCAATGTAAGTTGACTTTAGACATTAAATCATATAATTTAACAGTGATGAATTTTTTTTTAGATTAAATGCTTATTTTGTGCAACCATAGGCCAAGGAGAGGCATTATATACATGCATGTGAAGACATCATCTGCATTGAAAACCAAGTGTGACTTCTTGATTTGGATTCTAATTTTTTGATAATTGCATAAATTTCCATCTTGTATTTTTTTTTTGAAAATACATTCAAAAGAACACATCTGTTGGCATTCACCCTTAATACAACAATACATTACACATTTTTTTATACAAAATTATATGGCTCAGGTAGTGATACTAGAAGTTATTTCATTGTGTTAATATGAAATTTAATCCAATGTAAGCACTTACAATATGACAAGGCTAAATAAACCATCATACTGAATAGTAATCCAGTTGATATTTTTAGTGGGAAATAGAGAGTGTATCTCAAAGAGTCAGTTTTGGATCTTTACATTTTTCTTCATGAGAAGTTAAGAATGAAGGTAGGACAATCTATAGGAAAATTAGAGAGATACAAACAGGAAAAAGAAAACTGAACTTTATATATAGCTACCAAAATACTTCATATAACGCTACCTTTTTCAATATAAACACAAAGTTTTTATTTAAAAAGTCCAAAATTTCTTTATTCTTCTTAAGTTGTACTAATTTATAATATATTATTTTAGAAACATAAAAAAGTTAAATTAAAACCATTAAAGTATTTTTAAAATAATTTTCTAATGGCTCATCTTTTTTAATCAAATATCTGATAATTATTTTATTTAAACCTTTTAAACTGAAAAGCATTTTCCCTAGAGTACTAATCAATGAAATCAGTAACATAAAATTATGACTTAGCAACAAGGTATTTTTAAAAGGGCAAATAAAGTGTGTCTCCCTGCCAGTGTCCTGTTATCTTTGATTAACAGCTATAGGATAGCTGTCTAAGTACTATTTATTGCTTAATTCATATTCTAACCAAAGTTGTATTTATTTAATAGGGTGAACGAGGTCCCCAAGGTCCTCCTGGTCCTCCTGGTGAAGATGGAATGAGGGTACATTAAACTTCTTTTCAATTTTTTGAGAAATATTTAAAATTAAAATATAACACAATTATGTTGAGATGATCCGTAGTCCATTTGCCTTACCCTCCATTCACTTTGTCAATAACAGGGAGAAGATGGAGAAATAGGACCAAGGGGTCTTCCAGGTGAAGCTGTAAGTAGATTTCTTTCTTGCTTTTTAAATAATACCCTGTTTGGGAAGAATAGTGACTGCTTTTTCACATATTAAATCAATAATAAACTCAGGTGACTGTTGTGATCTTATTTAAGCTACCCTGGTAATTGTCACACATTAAAAAAAAACCACAGTGTTCTTTTTTGATAATAGAGAAAATACCAAAAAACTGAGAGGTAATATGGAAGGAATTATTATAGTTAAGAAATATCAGAGAAAATAATTATTTTCTGACTTCTTTAAAAACAGAAAAGAAAGGGAAGTAGAAAGAGGAGGGAGAAAAATAAGAGAAAAAAATCAATTAAGCTTAAATAATAATCATTTTAAAAATCTCAAGAAAATCGTGTCTAGAATATGCAAGTATAGTTTCCCTGTTTCTTTTTCTCAGTGATTATTCTTGCATAATAGAATTTGCCTAGAAAATAAATGAGAATCAGAACTCTTCTAGGTATAGTTTATCTAATTCAATAATAAGATTTAATAAGATTCAACGTTGCCATTCAAGTCAGAAAATGATAGAGAAGTGGCTTTTTTAAGGCATTAAACTCGTTCCTTTTTTTAAAATTTCCCATATAATTCAGATGTAAATTCATAGAATCAAAGATACATAGATACTATTCTGAAGATTCACTGTTTTCTATTCCGGCCTTTGGATAGAATAAATGCTAGATGTTTGTTTAAATAAAAAGTGTATTAAACCCCATTTTTGGTTCATAAAAATATATAGACATTTTTATTATAAACATCACATTAAATTTCATTTAGTGGAAGAAGGATATTTGCAGGACATTGCTTATGAAGCTGTGCTCTTTTTTTGCTTCCCTTCTAGGGCCCACGAGGTTTGCTGGGACCTAGGGGAACTCCAGGACCCACTGGGCAGCCTGTGCGTATTGCTGGAAACACTCCAGGTTTTCTAAGATTTCCTAGGGAAAGTTTGCTGCAGACTTTTTTTTTTAAGATTTATTTACTTATTCATACAACAACTGGGGTATAGACCTGAAGTGCAGGGGGTGAAAGGACACACCAGAGACAGAATGGGGAGCAGGACAGGAGGATCTATTGAAATACACTGCAGAGGGGAGCAGTGGGTGAGCAAGAGAGGTCTGCTGTGCCATGTGGGTCAGCTCCCTGTCTGGGGATTGAACTCATGCTGCAGTGGCTAGTGATAGCTTGATAGCACTGTGACTTAACCCCTGTGCCACCAGGGAGGCCCCTGCCACAGACTTTTTAAAGTTCAGAGGTCATGGAAGCATTTAGTATTCAGCCAAGTCTTTATTGCCTTCTTACATTCTAAAACCTAAGGCTTCTTCCTATCAGTTTAAGTGATCATTCTACACTCTTCCTCCTTTCTTTTCTCTTCAGTTTAGTTTATCTATTTTATTATTTCATGTCAGATTCCCAGCACCCAGGAGGAAGTGTTGCTGGATTGTCTTCAGTGTGGACAAAGATGGAACAAAATACCCTTTACCTTTCATTTCCATTAAATCTTAAAGTGATTTTTGTTCACCCTAAGCTAGTGTGTGCCATGCTGTTAGATAGGTCTTTTCGATATTCTTTTGCACCATTTAAATTATAAACCCCTCTCTCTGTTTTTTTTTTTTCCTTCATTGAAGGGCATGGCAGGTATAGATGGCCCTCCAGGACCAAAAGGGAACATGGTATGTGTAAAACAGCCATTAAAATACTATTTTCTGAACTATGATGAATAATAAATTACTTGTTAAATTGAAATTAAATATTTCTTGCATCAAGAGCTTTCTATAGGCATTAATGTTTTGTAGAGTTTTCTGGATGCTCTATGGGAAAAACTGACTTCTCAATTGAGAAGAAAAAACCCTATCATGCAAAATAATCCTACTAAAAACTCTCTGTATATTCCTATGACAGGGCCCCCAGGGGGAGCCGGGACCTCCAGGACAGCAAGGGAATCCAGGACCTCAGGTAAGTTTCAGTCACTGCAACTCCAGTGGTTAACTATGGGTGATTTGATGGTGGGTCCCCTGTGGATGAAACCTGAATGGGAGAACCCCACTTTTACCACAATTAAAATATTAAATAAAAATTATTACATAAAAAAAGAGATAATGGGGTAAGATAGTATCTTTTTTATGAGAAAGTTGACAATTTTAGTAATTTCCACGTAGGGCTAAAGGATTTACAATACAGAAGTAGAAAGAAAATACTTTCCCCTTATTCCCACCCTCCCCCGTTTTAAAAAATTTTGAGCAAATTTGCAGAGGTCTATTTTCTTCCAAGAGAAAAGTGAGTCATTCAGTGTTCATGGAATGCTAGGACAAATAGCCACACCTATGGGATCACATCACAGTCCCACTGCCAAAAGAGTAACTTGTGTGAAAGCTCTCGGTGTTCCAGAACTTCCTGGAGAATGTGGGGGATATATATATACAGATTCTCATGCTTCAATGCACATGGAAAGAGAGCTAATAATTTACTATTTAAAAGTGCATTCTTATGATTACTGACATATGAAATAAATTCTTTTAAAATAGGGTCTTCCTGGTCCACAAGGCCCAATTGGTCCTCCTGGTGAAAAAGTAAGTCATTCTGTTGTTCCAGTAACATCTGGTGATCAAGTTGGGGTTATCGACCTTACATTGCTCTAAGGCCTGCTTTCTGGTTCTGATAAGATAGCCAGATGGCTCAGCATATAAGGCATTAATTTGGAGTTAAACCAGGAAAGAGAGAACATACAGTATGAAGAGAAATCATTCAAACATCTCTGAGCTGTAAAGGTAAAATTTTTCGGAGTTTCCATTTGGATAGCTTCCAAGTTTTACATTCTTAGCTATATTAATTTCAAAGATGTACTGGTATGAGTGAATCTCTTCTCTTTATTTTGGTTCTCCCTTTTCTTTCTCATTATTTAAAAAAAATGTAATTAGGGTTGCTTGTGACAAAGGGTTTTTAGCAAGATCCGATTAGGGGAAAATTGTGAAGTTATCATTACCACCATTTTTCATGTATAAATGGCAAATGATGTTCTTGTTAATAACTCCATGTCTGGATCAAAACAAGAATGAATTTAATTAAAAAGATATCTTTTTACCCTGATCTCCTCTTCCAGATTCATCAATCCATTTTTTTCTGTCCCCTGTAGTCATGAAGTCATAATGCATGGTTAACAGGTTCTTTCTGTGCCACTTTTTTTCTTGATGTCTATGAAAATTCATGTCTATGAATTCCTATATATGCATATTAAAATTTAACAGCTTTATTGGGGTGTAATTTCATGCTATAAAATTTTACCCATTTTAATTGTTCATGTCAATGATTTTTAGTAAATTTAAAGAGTTGTTCTCCACACACACAAAAAAATGATCCCTCCCCAGGATAAACCTTGTGTCAATTTGTACTCCCTGTTCTACCTGCAGATTTTGTTTTAATTTGTTTTCTCTCTTTCTTGGTATATACATATAAGTAGGATTGTAAGATTATATGATAAATTTATGTTTAAAAGTTTAAGAAGCTACCAGCTAGTTTTCAAAGTGCTGTTGTTATAGAGCTTCTGTTCTAAAATAGATGCATTGACTTCATCTGATACTTAAAAAACCATCTTATAGAACAAGAGTTTTAATATTTCTTGTCTTTCCTTAAATAAATAAGAGCAATAAAAAAATCTGTACTCTATTGTCACAAAGTAATTTCCATAGATAGTACATCAAGTGAAAATAATTGATGGAACTGTTCTGTACATTTTGTTTTGAAGAAATAAGACTTGAGTGTAAAGGATAATTTAAGTGATGGGCAAAATATTGCCATTAACTTAGTGTTTTTTAGTTGTTATATAATGTTAAGTTTCTTGATTGAATATCACTTTGTAGAGTGGTAGAGGGGACTGAGAGTTAAAATTCTTTAAATGAGTTGCAATTAATTATTAAATCTAATTTGTTTAATGTAAAGTTTATCTTTAATTTGTTTTGTTTTTCCAGTGATTTAAGTGAGGCTTTCTTGTAAAGTTCCATATAGTCTACATGAGTGTGATGTTTTTCTAGACATTTCTGAGAATAGAAAACCTAAAATATGTCTAGCAAGTAGACTTGCTGATATATCCTTGTCTTTTCAATTGTTCCTAAACCCTGTCTAATAACTTGATCAATAAGCATTAATGGCTTGGGGCCTGGCTACTTGGTAAGGTTAAGCATTCTTAGCAGAAAGCCTATTTTCCTTCAGAAAGGGCCTTCCTCTTGCAATAGTCATTTTTATCAAATTTCAACTTGATCAATTTAAGAGACTTGCTCACATTAAAAGAGACTTGAAGCTGTGGTTAAACAGGTAATAAGCTGTTAAATAGTCACTTTGTTATTATGAGTTGCATAATAACAGGTTCTGTTTTTTTAACATCAAAATGCTAGATTTATTTTTCTTTGTGTCTTAAAAATAACTGTCATACTATAATTTATATTTCTTAAAACATTTAGATAATTACGGATGCTTCATCAATGTTAATATGTAGTTATTTGGAGTAGCACTCATTAATATCGATGGGGATAATATCCAGTGTTTACCTCCTCAGTGATGCAAATCAACATTATTCTGAGCTACACTGTTTCCTTTTTTTATTCTTTATACTATAGTTTATTGTGGCATGCAGAAGCTAATCTGTTAACTAAAAAGGATATATTTAAGGCTACTATCTAGACCCAAAACTACTGGTTTTGATACATGCTAAACTTGGTTTTACTTTATATCCATTTAAAACTTCTCCATATGATAAAAAGTTATTTAGATGTTTGTGCCTTAGAGATAAAAGCCAGTGTCTCAAGAGTTTCTCAGGAGGGGAGGGAGAGAAGGTAAAGAGGGAGAGGAGTGAGAAGGGAGGGGAGAGCTCAGTGGAGTGTGGTTTAGGATCCTGGGCACTTCTGTGGCGGAAAAACTGTGGTGGCCTCACCTGAGGGTAGAAATCCTATTTTGAGGGAAAAAAATGTCTATTTAAAAAATACATAAATAAAAAAAAAGAGTTTTATTAGTAGCATGCTCCTATGTACAAAATCAGACTTTTCATTCTTTACATTTTTTAAGAAAATATTCTCGCTCTCTATTTGATTAGGGACCACAAGGAAAATCAGGACTGGCTGGACTGCCTGGTGCGGATGGGCCTCCAGTAAGTCTCAATAAAATTCTATAGCATCTCTTCAAAAATAGATTTTACATGTGTTTTAGAAGTGATTTTATAACGTCAGTAATAAAAGCAAATTGAGTCAATAATTAAACTTTGATCTTTCTAAAATATCATTTCATTATGTCATTTTCATATTGCAAAATCTTTAATGAGTTTGCAGTGGTCTTTGGATAAACTCACTCTGGCACTCTAGACCAAAATCTCATATTTTCCTACTTTCTCATCAATCATCAGCTCCAAACAAACAGATCCACAAACTCTCAGCATGCTCTAAACTTTTCCATTGCTATCCCTTTCCTTCAGTTCTTCTTTTTATAGAAAGACTTTTCCATTCTCCTTCTTTCCAAAGTACACTTTTCTTGAGAGTCCATGTGAAAATCCTCACAATTTGTAAATTTCTCCAGACTTTTCCATGAAAATTTCTCAAACTTCAGGGACTTCCTTCTTTTCTAAAAATATAGTGCTTATTACATTCTAATACATAGTAACAAATAATGTAATTGTGCAGCCTCTAGAGTTATCATTTTTAAAAATGTATTATGTTGTAGGGTTTTTTTTTGTCTTCAAACTACTTGTTCATATTTGAGGAATTAAGATAAAAATTTTATCGAGTATATTTGTGATGGCACTAGTCATTATTATTTATTGATTCTGAAAACTCATTATATTAGTATGTATGTTCTTGCTATATTTTCAAATGTCCTTTCCACATGTTGCAGTTGCCTTTGAGAATGCATATATGATCAGATTATTTGATCATTATACAAATGGGAAGTCAAATTAAAACACCTTCATTTTAACTCTATACTACAGCTGAATTATTAATAAATAATAAAGTATATTTGTGTATTTAATTTTCCCAAGGTCTCTCAAATACATTATGAAGTTGATCAAACGTACCCTCAAAAATAAGTTTATTATGTTTCCTTCTAAATACCAGTTTCCAATGTTATTTAAAACTATATACTCTGACACATAATGTTTTGAAACTTAAAGTGTCAGATCTCAAAAGGTTTGAAAAACCTTTTTCATAGTATTAAAAATGAATTTAATATTGCATCTTACCAGTATGTATTTGTATTAAATATAGGGTCATCCTGGAAAAGAAGGCCAATCTGGAGAAAAGGGTGCTCTGGTATGTGACAAAGTGTCCACTTAAATGTATTGCTCCTTATGATTTACCTTGGTTTGCCTTATGTTACCTAAGAGAATATACCTTGCTTTTAATAAATTTATAGATTAACTATTGATTTATAGTGCTGTATAACATCAGTAGTATATCTTCACCACTATGTCTCTATAAACCTCACCTTACTGACTTAACAAAATTCTGTTTCCCTTCCCTATGATGTCGATGCCTTTTACCCTTTTCTACCAGTACCTACTTTGGTCTTCTCTTTGAGGTGTGTGTGTGTGTATGTATGTGTGTGTGTGTTCGTATTTTATCACTTACAGAAGAAATGTCTTCTAATATTCCTATCCTTATATGTTCATATGGCTTTACTTTTTCAAGAATGTTTGCTAACAAATATATATCATGTCCTGATAGTTTCTCTTTTTTTGTCAGAGACATAAAACACACTTGTGTGTTTTACTTTTGTATTAGCAATTTTGAATATTAGACTGCAACATCTGTTTTTTCAAATATTTCATGGTCAAAAATAAACTCACATATTGTATTTATAGTATATGTAAAATAATTAGAAATGATAATGAAATTGAACAAAAATCACTGAATATAATTAAACTATGCCTTTACAGTTTTATCTTTACATATTGATTTCTGATAACTTATAAATAAACAGTGAGATTAAAATGTAAGGAAAAATGAATATCAAAATACACAAAATGTGTGAATGAAAACTTAGTCAATGTTAATATTTTGGATTACATGGCAAGGGCAGGTTTTTTGTTAGAGTTGTTAGTTTTGGGACTCAGTAAAATGGTATTAAATCATAAGCATTACTATAGATAGTACCTATGATATTCTATATATTATATCCTTTAGATAGGCTGATTAAATAAAGGCAGTTGTGGGAAATATAAATTTTGATCATATTCTTCATGGTGGGACTGGTACAAGTTTTACCAGTGTTTTATCAAAAATTGCTTATCCTGTTATTTAATGTATAGTTGCCCATTGTAGACATTGAGAAAATTGGATTTCTTGGGGATTAGAGTATTAGTTATAATGAGCTAATTACTTCACTTTACATCTTAAATACTAATTACATATTTCAGTGATAATTTACATATTTTAGCATGACCATGTAATAGAATAAGTTTGGAACAGGTAGTGTTTATTATGATTCATTTATCACATTCTGAATAGAATTACCCATGAAATCTTTACCAATAGTAGAAAAATACCATTTTTATATAAATTATTTAGTAAAATTGTTCTATAAAAATAAACAGAACCGCAATGTAATATATATTTAAATTGTAATGGGTCTCTTTCAGGGTCCTCCTGGTCCACAGGGTCCTATTGGCTACCCTGGTCCCCGAGGAGTAAAGGTAAATATTACAATTTTTTTCAGTAAGATTTAATTTCAATGTAAAGTATCACAAACATTTAATTATTCTACTCTATTCCGCAGGGAGCAGATGGTGTCAGAGGTCTCAAGGGTTCTAAAGGTGAAAAGGTAAAAATAAATGAATTTCTCATATACAAGAAAAAAATAATTGACTGTGTTGTGTATGATCTTAGAAAACCATAAATAGAGAGGGAAAGAATTAAAATACTAAATTGTGAATGAGATTCTACTTCTAGTTCTCATACTGATTAGACTTGAAAACTAAGGCAAACACAGACACTGAGCTTTATTTTAAGTCTATAAAATGAAGACATTGTCTTAAAAATATTTAAGGTGTTCTTCAGCTATACCTTTTACTTCTGGGTACTAATTTTTCCCATATACTAATCTATTAATGTATTGCTTATCTAGATTCAGAGAGATTTTATTTAAATATTAATGGAAACTAATAATCAGAATTCTCTGTATTCAAATATGAAGAATAGTGACTTTCTTATTTTAATCAATATTATATTGTTTTCCTAAATATTTATTATACTCACCAGCTTAACCCACAAAAGATTAAGGGAGCTGAAACTAGTTTTCTTTTGCATTTAACAGTTTTAAATGTTAATTAAAGGTGAACAAGCTAGTTAGCACCTGGAAAGGATTAAATTTCTCCATTGTTTGTTTTTTTAAGATTTATTTTATTTATTTATGCCTACAGGAGCTGGGGTATAGGCCAGAGTTGGGGGGGCGGTGAGAGGATTCACCAGAGACAGAGTGGGGAGCAAAACAGGTGGATTGACTGAAATACACTGCTGAGGGGAGCAGCAGAGGAGACAGGAGAGGTCTCCTGCATCATATGGGTCATCTCCCTGGCAAGGGATCAAACTCATGCTGCAGTGACTGCCAATAGCTTCACAGTACAAGATGTAACCCCTTGTTCCACAAGGGAAATCCTAAATTTCTCCATTGTTTGGACTCAGATTTGTTCCTTAAAGCCATACACCGTGCCCCATCAACCAAGTGTCAGGGATTTCCTTATTACACATCTAACATTATGTGATTCCATTTATTTGAATACTAATTCATACCTGGTCATTTTAGGGCCGGAAAGTTTAGTAAATTGATAATTTCATTTGTTTAAAAATTTTCACATATTGTAACTTAAGAACCACTTAATGAAGTTCTTTAATTGTGAATGTGACAGAAACAGCATCTAGTTCATTCTCTCCCAAAAAACTTTGCCTGAAAAAAATCCTACAAGCTATTACTGATTGCTGTTACTGACTTTCAGACTTAGAGTGCAGTATTCTTTAAACTAAACTTGGCAATTGTGTAATTACCTTTCTCTCTAGGGAGAAGGTAATGAAGACAGTAGTCAATGGGAAGTTAAGTGGTCATTTTTAGCTTTTAAGCCTCTGTTATTGTCCATTTGTGCTCAGCACAGAGAGAATCCTTATCCCTCAAAACTGCTTTACAGACAGAATATTGAAAACACCATCCTTTTGTCTTAATGCTGCATCTGTCAGAGTTGTTAGATTTAGGAAAACTGAAAGATTTACCCTTTATCCAGGTGTAGGTCTCTTGTATTTGTAATTACTTGATATTTTCTGAATTTTAATATAACTTACTGAACTAAAACTGTGGCATAAATGATGCCAAAATATTCATTTGGCAAACATTTATTGAATATCATGGTTGTTGAGCGTCAAAAGCGACTAAACATTGCAGACCCAGAGGTTAAGTAAGCCTGATTCTGCTTTTCTACTGAATAGAAAGAAAAGACCTATGCAGGATGACATCTTACGATCATAAGTGTTCAGTGGGGGCACACAGGACAGAGGGGTTAACCTCAGGGAGGAAAGGATGGAGGTCAAAACTTCTAGTGGAATCAATAATAGACTATAAAAGAAGATGAAGTAGCATGAAGTCGATAGTTAAAAGTCAACTTGTAGGTTTGTAGGAATGTGTATGTGAGAGAGAAAGGAGAGACAGAGACAGAGACATTAGAGAGAGGGAACACAAATAGCATCCAATCCAGGAATTACAAATGGAAATACTGACTGCCACAACAAACTTTCTCCAGTTCACTTCTTGATGCTCCAGAAACAGCATCTTGTTCATTCTCTCCCAAAAAACTTTGCCTGAAAAAATTCCTACAAGCTATTACTGATTGCTGTTACTGACTTTAGACTTAGAGTGCGGTATTCTTTAAACTAAACTTGGCAATTAATCACCAGCACCAATACCAGCATCATCATCCTATCTGTCTTCTCCTGCTCCATTCTACTTCATATGTCCCCAACAATAATGCAAATGTTCTACCGTTCATGTATCGGTAAAACGAGAGCCTCAAAGTCCACAGTACTCCAACAGAGTAATCGCTCAATTTATGCTACTGAGTATTCTAGAAATGTAAAATGGTGTTCAACTTAAGCAATAGTAATGTCATTCACAAAATTTACTTATTAAAGTCTAGATTTCAGTAAGAATGGTAGGAAATACTGTCCTAGTCAAAATTTCTCCTCTCTAAAGGCTACCCTATTTTCTGTATTATTGGCCTATGTTAATTATGTGGCAATGAATAATATCTATTTACATATAAAGGATAATATTAACTTGCTTATTCTTTATCTGAGAAGAGATTATAATATAGAGAACAATTTGAGCTAGAAGGCATTTATATAAAATATATGATACAAAATGCACAATACAAAGTTTTAGATGTAAACTAATAAATTAGTTAGAAAGATATTTTATTTGGTATTTCAGTGTTCTTGTAATCAAAGTTAAAAAGATGATGACATAGATGTATTCTTCACTTAAATAGGATAGGGTACATACTGTTTAAAGAGCAGGGTTAGTTCTCCCAGAACACAAAATTTATTAGATATATTTATGAGAAATTTCCTAAAATAACTTACAGAAAAATGGGACAATACTGGGAATAAAGTATCAAAATAAAGATGTTTCATAACTAGAGTTAATGTTTCTTAGAACCATTTATCTTATACCATAGTATATATATTTTATAGAGCCATATTTTTTATTAATCTAAAAACTGATTAACACATTTTTTATTGTACTCCTTAGGGTGAAGATGGTTTTCCAGGATTCAAAGGTGACATGGGCCTTAAAGGTGACAGAGTAAGTAAAAAGAAAATGTGCATTAGCATATGCTTGTGTGTGTATGTATTCTAAAAATCAAACATAAAAATCATAGGATAAATAATGGTTATACTATTTGAGACTTCTCATCTTAGTTTTTATATAAAGATAAGGTGTTTAAAATTTGTGAAGATAATTTGCTTATATTACATTAGATTTTCATATATTTGTATGTATATCAGTAGCTATCTACAGCTATTCATATTTCTTTATATTAATGTCTAGACCCATGTGTATAAATAGATGTTTGGTTGATTGATTGATAGTAGATAGATAGATAGATAGATAGATAGATAGATAGATAGATAGATAGATAGATAGATAGATAATTTTGTAACCAGCCTAAACTAAGCTATACCCAGTGATTCCGAAATATTTTTTTAAGATTTTATTTTATTTATGTATACAAGAACTGGTGTATAGACCAGAGGTACAGGGGGTGAGAGGATTCACCAGAGACAGAGTGGGCTGCAGAACAGGCAGACCTAGGGAAGCAGCAGGTGAGACAGGAGAGGTCTGCTGAGCCATGTAGGTTATATCCCTGGCCAGGAATAGAACTCATGCTGCAGTGCCTTGCAATAGCTTGATAGCACTGAGACTTTAACCTCTGCACTACCAGGGAGCTGCTGACCCCAAAATATTAAGGGTCATGTTTTAAAAAGCTTTCAGCCATGCATGTGGAAAAAGGCAAGGAAAGTGAATTTTTGGTGTGAAAGATCTTTAGCTAGTGTGGAGACAGAAAGAGAGAGAAGAGAAAGAAACAAAATGGAAAGGAGTGAAAGGGACAGGACTTGATGAGAGGAGAAGGATTTCCAAGAGCAGGCTCCTGATCCAACTCTGAAAGTCACCTGTCCCCTGTGGACAGCAGCAAGGCTCAGCTAAAGGTGGGGAAGCTGAGGCTCACAATAGTGCCACATGTGTAAGGCATCCTCCAGCAAGGAACCACAAGAAAAGGGTTTGGCAAATACCAGAGTCCGAACAGAAGGAGAGGATTGAAAATTGATATGTGCCTTGTAATCCACCAGGAGTTGATGTAATGGCTCTCACGTTCTCTGCTAAGGATCTGGTGCAACCTCCCCCTATGTCCCTTATCACATGTGTCTTCTCCAAGAGTCTCTCCTCCTCTGGTCCCCTCTTCCTCCCATGTTCCACTTCAGTTTCACTATCCACCTCCCTCCTTCCTGCCCCCATTCAGGTACTCCAGTTCATGGCTGGTAATTGTAGACTAAAGCTGCTGAATCTAAGTAGGGGTAGATAAACTTGAGATTTCTTATCTTAGATTTTATATGAAGATAAGGTGTTGCAAAGGTGTCTTTTCTGCTCTCTCTACTTAAAGGAAAAAAGTTAATCATTAGAGACAGCCAGACTCTTATCAGTCTAGATACTGCTCCCCATTTTACAGAAGTGCATTCTGTAACAACTTATTGTGAATACTAATGTTTAGCAACATTTTCTAAAATGATGATCAAGTTACTTAAAAGGAAGAATTGTTGATAAACTTGTCCTAAACTTGTCCATCTATAATGAGCTCTGTTTCCTGGAAACTATATCTGCAATTTTCACTATATTAAAGTCTTGAATTTTTGATTATATGTGTTGTATGCTGTGTTTTCTGGCAATGATTATCTAGAACACCAAAAATAATGTGAGTCACCTAAATTAAACCTTTTATTTTGAAGATTCATTATATAATTAATGAAAATATATTTTTCATTAAAAATAATCATACTGCTGAATATTTTTGTTCATGCCGATCAATAATCTACTGATAAATAATCATACTGCTATTCAGCAGGATGTGCATTTTTGTTTCTATAAAATGCACATTAAACCATTGTTCAAGATGGGAGTAGTATCTTACACATTCCAGTTCCTAACACATTAAAAGTGAAAGCCTAGGGTAAAAGGGAATGTTTTTCTTGTGTCCTAGTCATTTCCAAATTTGTTATTGTTGGAATGCAAAAGAAATCAACCCATACCCCTCTGGGTATAATCAAACTAGCATCAAAAAGATTGATGAGAGTAGAAAAGCCAAAAGGAAGTTTAATAAGGACATATGTACTCCCTGAACACATGGGAGACTTTGAGCCAAACTAAGTAACTTGCCACATAGCTTCATAGTCTGTCTTAAAATACTTTACAACATGGGCAGTTTGGGAAGAAAGTGGAAGGTCAGTTAGGTAGTTTACCAAGGAGTAAACAAAGTGTGCAGACTTAAGTACTGTTTCTCAGAGGAAAATAATGAGATTAGATTTCAGTTCATTGAGGGAGAGGCCTTTACAGAGAGCTGTTTGCATATAAATGACTTTCAAAAACAACCAACACCCAACCTTCACCCTACCCCACCATGAAATCCCAAACTTTTAGAAGACAGATTGTTGCTGCTTTCCACTATTGTTAGGGAGGAAAAGTTCATTTTCCTTGTACCTTTCTAGTTCTCAGGCTGTAGCCCTATACAATTAAACTGACTTTAAAAGATATATCAACAAGAGAACAACAAGCTGAAGTTTACTAGCGCATACATCATATTTACCCAGAGGAGTACTCAAAGGTCAGCAACTTAAAGGGTTGGTTAGAACTTGGGCTTCCATAGTATTTTAGCAAAGGAACAGTAACTCTTTAGAGAAGGAACAAGCCAGAGGAGCACAATTTTAAGTCTGCAAATTGTGGAAAAAGTAATGTGAGAAATTAATCATAGATAAAGTCTAGTTATTTAAGTTTTGCTCAGATTCCTCCATGCCTGCTTCCTGCTCTAGACTGATAAGAGTCTGGCTGTCTCTAATGATTAACATTTGTCCTTTAAGTAGAGAGAGCAGGAAAGACACCTTTGCAAATTATGTCCTACTTTTAAGGAGAGCTTTTCTTGCATCTGCTTCTTCTCAGTTGCCTTCAGCTGAAAATAATCCTTATTCCATAGTGGTCTATATTAGGGTGTCATATTTTGCTTCCCTGTACTTTTTAATCATTTTTTTTGTCTTTCCACAACACAGATGAATTAAAAGTAGTTTAATATGATATATGGTAGTATTGGGCTTCTGTAGGTTTTCAAATGTCAGACTGTACTTAGTTGTTTATTTATTAATGGGAAGATTGATGAAGTAAACACTTTCCAGCTTCTTTGTCATAAATTAAGTATGAGTGCACAACCAAGAGTTGAAGAATGTTACTTTTTGATAGATTCTCATCTCTGTCATTCGATCTCCAATATAGTTTACATTACAAGGTTATTATTACTCTATGTTTCAGGGAGAAGTTGGTCAGTTAGGCCCAAGAGGAGAAGATGGCCCTGAAGGCCCCAAAGGCCGAGCAGGCCCAACTGGAGACCCTGGTCCTTCTGGTCAAGCAGGGGAGAAGGTCAGTGAACAGTTGTAAATTTAGAAGCCCTTTCACCCATGATACTTCATTGTCATCTGAAAATATTTTAAATAATATTAAAAATCTAGAACTTTTGAGCATATTTATATACTATTTAGAAGTATAATCACCAGGTGGGTACATTTGTCTTTTTAACTCTTCCTTATTTTCTAGTCTCTTCTGTTCTTTTTGGCCACATTTGGTCAAGTCACAAGTAAAACTCTTCTACACTGGAGGTTGAGAATGTGGTGTGATAAATAAGGATGAAAAAAATCAGGGAAAGATTCTCTACTCATTCAGTTAAGATAAGAAAATTATCTCTTTGTCCATCAAATCAAGCTGGATATTTTCTTTTATATAAACATGTATTTTCACAGGGTACTTTAAAAGTAGTGATCTTCGGACTCAACTTCAAGAGATTTTAATTTTAATCTGGTTAATTTTAACCCAGGCATCACTCACTGTATTTTAAAACATAGTGGGTTTTATGTACTATTTCAAAAAATACTTTCAATGTTTACATTTATATTTAGATATGATATTAAGTAATATTAAAGTTAGGCCTTTGGAGAGTATTTTGCAACATGAGGAACACCATAAAATGTAGTATAAAGGTATTGGAAGAAAAAATAGAAATGTCCGTGAGCGTGACAAATTTTATCTCAGTATAATACTAAAGGGGAACATAAGAAATAATTTCTCAATTTAATTCAGATAATTTTTTTTCTTTTTTATTTGTATATCTGTTATACAAATTTTCAATAATGAGCATATCATTGTTCTACAGTAGGTGGAAATTCTATGCTACTTAAGAAAATAGCTCAAGGATTATACATTATTCAGAGATTATTAGGATTGGGACCACACACATACATGCATGAGTTTGTTATTTCATTATGACTCATAGTGTAATGGTTCTTCTAATGTAGTAGAATAATTTTGTACTCCCAGTTCCCATGCCATTGTGTTTAGGCAGCATAGAAAAAGCTAGAAGAAAACAAGTTTACAACGCCCTAATATCCTTCCACTTAGCATCTCACATGTCATTAATTTAATACTATCCTGGAACCTTCCTATCTCCTTACCCCCTCTCTTGTCTTTGTAAATAATCTCAGAAACTAACCTGACACCTCAGAAATTTTAACTACCCTACAATTTTGCATCCTTAATATATCATTACCGTTTTTTCTTTATTGAAGATGCCTGTCACCACATTGAAAATACAAACAAGTTTTGTCTGGATTTAGTTCAAAATGACTCCAAAATGAGTAAGGGTATACATTCTAATGTAGTAATTAACATAGAACACAAAAGCTTTTTGATCATAATTAGAGAATTTCATTAACCTTGAAATCAGTGACATTTAAAAAAAGCTAGGATAACTTAATACATCCAAGGTGATATCATTCAAGGATGCTTCTTAGAGTTTGTTTACATATTTCCACCCAAAGACTGCTTACCTATGCAGGTCTGATCTTGAATCAGCCAGCTCCTTAGTTTAATCTATAACAAGGTCATAAATTACATTTCTAATGTCTTGTCTTGCTTCCTCCTGTAAAATATTTATTTTTGTACTGTTCATCTTTTAAGATTTTTATATAGTGTTTTGGGCTTGCTTTTATTCTTTTGTATAAATGTACTTAGGAAGAAATCATACTAAGTCCTTGTTAACTGATAAATAATATTTTATATGAGAAGTGTTCTTTTAGAAGTATGTTATTAAGGAAAACAATTTACAATAAAATTTCACAAACATACTTGTTTGATTCATATATTTTACCTTAGTTTTTCTCTACCTGTATTGTTCTAGTAATGTTTTTCAAGAGAGTAGTTTTCTTAATGTTTTAAAACTTTCAGTATTTGTTAAATTTGTTGAATTTCCCTTATTGGTCTCAGTACCTTCAGATTGAGAGGTAACCTCATTCCACTGGAATAAAGTACATGCACATTCAGACACCTACTTGCTGGAACTGGCACTCTCAAAAACCATTATTTTGCTAAGGCTCTGAACACTTGGTATGTTTATTAACCTAGATTAATGCAAGAAATGAAATCATTTTATTAGAAACTTTGGTTGGAATATTAACATAAATGTAGTTCCAACTGCATCAACTAATTTCAGGTAGTACTTGTTGGAAAAGCTTCCTAATGATTTAAAGTTCACACTCAAAGTTTGTTTTTTTTTTTTTTTTAGCTCAAGGTTCTATGTCTTCAAAGATGATACTGTCATTTAGATAACAGAGATTAAGTTGATTTAACCTTATAGCATTATAAATGTGTCCAAAGCAACTTTTTATCCTATTCAAATGAAAAAATTGTAATGAAAGTAAATTATGGTAAAAACTTACAAATATTCCCTTTGAGTGTGCGAATATGTGGGAAAAACTTTAAGAGAAATGACTATAATCATCAGACAATTCAATTAGAATTTCTTCTTATCATTATTTTAATTTTAGGGGAAACTTGGTGTTCCAGGATTACCAGGATATCCAGGAAGGCAAGGTCCAAAGGTAAAATAATTTGCTTGATTTTTGTAGATCATCAACATTTTATAAAGACACTTAAAATTAATCACAAGCATTACTTTTCAGTTTGTCACATATAGATGATGAATCTTTAAAAAACAATTTCCCAAAGAAAAGTCCTCGGGCATATGGGCACCTGGGTATTGCAGGGAGTTCAAAGAACCTAGATAGTGGAGTATTTTAGGAGGCTGATTCAGGAAAAGAAAGTCCAGGCAGCTGCCACTGAATTTGAATGGGAACTATTCCCAAGCAGCATTCTATGTATTTAGAAGTTATGAAGTGAATGACAGGTGATGGATATTAGTTTTGGATGTCATTACTCTATCTTAAAGATTTTAATTACCATTTAACTTATTTGTTTTTATTCATTTTGTTTATTAACTTGTTTGTTTGTTTATTATGTAGAAGAACTGGGGTACAGGTCAGAGATGCAGGGGTGAGAGGAATCACCAGAGATAGAGCGGGAGCAGAACAGGTGGATTTACTGAAATGCAGTGCTAAGAGGAGCAGGGGGTGAGACAGGAGAGGTCTGCTGTGCCATATGTGGGTTAGCTCCCTGAATGGAGATTGAACTCAGGCCATGACAGCACTGAGACTTAACCCCTAGGCTGCCAAGGAGGCCCCTCACTTTCAACTTTTTTTTAAAGAATTCTCTCTTTCATCCTCTATTTCATTTCCACCATATTTATTTCCTTGGACTTCTGTTACTAGTTTTCACAAACTTGGTGACTTAAAACAATGAAAATACACTCTCTTACAGTTGTGGGGCCTAAAGGTATCAAACAAGGTGTCAACTGAGCCAAGCTCTCTGCCAAGGCCCAAGTTGAAAATCTGTCCCTGTCTCTTTGGCTTCTGACAGCTGCAGGAGCCCCTCAGCCTGTGTCTGAAACTGCATTCTCTGCTCTCTGCTCACATGACCGTACTCCTGTGTGTCTCTATCTTCTCTTTTTCTGTCTTTTACAAGGACATTTGCCACTGGATTTTTGGGTCACTTGGGTACTCCAGGATGATTTCATTTCAAGACATATAACTTAATTACCTCTCCAAAGACCCTTTTTTCAAAGAAGGTAACATTCATAGTTCCAGATATTTGCATTTTGGATGTATCATTTTTGAGGCCACCACTGTATCCACTACACCACTCGCATCCTATTTTTGACTATTTTAAATATACATATTTTAAGTATAAAATAAGATGCTTTTAAAAATATGTCTAATCTCTTTCAAATGAATCATAAAACTTAGTTAAAATACACTTGATGCATGGGACTAGTTATTTTAAATTGGCTAAGTGAATTAATATGTATTTTGGAGATTAATATTTATGTAGTTATACCATTGGTTAAATTGGTCTGCTAATCTCTTTCAAGGGGTTTCAGGATGATAATTAGACACTGTAACTTATCCAATACCTCACTGATGGCATTAAAGTCATAATGGATATTTAGAAGATACACTACCACATATAGTCCAAAATGATAGCTATTTCAAAAAGCAAAATATACTTTCTATTTTAAGATAAGATTCTTCTATATTGAAACAGTATTAAAAGTAATTTCTGAAAACTTCACACTTCTTTGTAACCCATTTCTCCATTAGCTTTAACTTCATGGCCTTTTGTTTCTTCCATTTAAAAGCACATAATGTTTTTTTATGAAAGTTACATATTTTGTAACTTTAACTTTGTTAAATCCCTATGTGAAGAGAGAAAAAAAATATACCCGAATATTGCATATTGTTTAGTTGCTGGATTAGACAGATTTATTAATTTCCCATTAATTTCTTAGAGCAGAAACTATAAGAAGGCACATTTATTTTAAAATTTATTGTATATGAGCAATTTTGTTGAATGGAACCTGTAAATGTAACTGTTGTTTCAGGAAAGTAATTAATATTTTTCTCAAAGTTTGATGGAATATTTTATTTACATATTCATCTAAATACTAGAGTAGTTGGATATTAATAATCTATCAGATATAACTGACTGTAGAAAGAATTAAAACTTTGAAAGCCCTTCAAAAGTGTAATCAGCAGAGATTTTTCCCGATATGTGAATATTGCATGTCATAACAATTGTTCTCAGATTGATCACATAGTTACCTCTATAGGGAGAAATTAGAATATATTGGAAAGTGGGTCATAAAAAGAAACTTAATAGTGCATACTTTAGGATATAATTTTCACCATCAGCTGCCATAAAGCTTTAAATAAGATTTCCTGACCTGTGGAGGAAATATAAATTGATAGCACCCATCCTGTATATATCACCTGGAGAAATTATTTAAAATGTGGATTCTTGAGCCCCGTTGCCAGAGCATTTATTTCAGTATCTGCCCTGGGACTTGAAGATCCATATATGTAGCAATCACTCCAAATAATTTTGATATACAAGAGCCATTTACCACTTGGCCAAACATCCCAGGAGGACTAGATCAATCCAAATGACTGGATAAGAAAAGCAAGTAAAGTACTTAAGTCATAGAAGGTTTGGTTATATATATCCCTTAGTGAATAGGGAAGCTTGTGAAGTTTCAGTAGTTACTAGTCTTTGCTAGATATTTTCTACACTGTTGCATTTAACCTACACAATGCCCTAAGTAAAATGATTATATTTGAAATCCCACTTGTATTAGCAACTCAGGGACCAAGTATTTGAATCTTAATCCTCACCTTTTCATGATGCAATAATGAGGCAAACCAATCACAGTCATGATCAAAGGGATCTCTGAGCAGTAGAAAATCTGCCAAAGGGTATGAGGTAAAGTGAAAGACTTTGGTTATTGGGAATTATATTATGATATGGCCATGTGTGGACAAAATTAAATAATAGTTTACTGTACTTATTATATCTCGAAGTACTCAATATTAACTATTATGTATTATTATTATTTTTATTCCTTGTCATCCTTGTTCTATTTTTGACAAATTTCAGAATAAGTTTATGTAAGTTCTGTTCTGTGCTGTTGCATATTTTACAGAAAGTATGCTGGAGAGGGATAAGTTATATCTCCATGCTGGAAAAGGAAAAGTTGTATATCCAACTTATGAGATGATGTTTGATAAACATAAGTCTTGAATTTATGTCTTTGGAATTCTAAAAGCATGTTTTGATAAGGACTGACTTAAACTCTGTTAGAGCTAACCAGAATCAAACATCAAGCAGAAAAAGTAGATTTTTAGACTCTGATTTGAGAAAGTGGTTTTAAAATACAATGATAATTATTTTAATACAAAAATATTAAGTCAAGAATAACATCTATGAAATTCCCATTTTAATACTGGATTATTCAGACTTGTGAAGAAATAGTGTTTTTCTTCAGATTTGAAGCGAGTATGCAGAATTATGTCAAAAATTTATTTCATAAAATTCCCCTTTGTTATTTCCTATATTGACCATTATAATATTTGATTAAAGGTGAAACTAAAATATGTATCATCAACTCATGTGTTCCCTGCTACCAAGGATTTCCCATGTCTCTGTAAGTTTATTTTCAAATGCCAGAACAGAGGTGGCAGAGATCTTGAAATGATATTTTAGATTTAATTATTCTAAGCTCATGAGAATCATTATGTTCCAAAAGACTTATAGTTTGACTAAACATGTTAATACCTTATTTATTGGTTATGGTTTTTATTTGTAGGGTTCCACTGGATTTCCTGGGTTTCCTGGTGCCAACGGAGAGAAAGGTGCACGGGTATGATACGCATGCATAGAGTTAGGGAATACCTGATGAAATTGTTCTTGCATGAGTGCTTATCTCTCAGTGCCAGACTTATTATGTACTGTGATGTACTACATGTTGAAACTCTTTGAACTGTCTTTGGCAGGGTGTAGCTGGCAAACCAGGTCCCCGAGGTCAGCGTGGCCCAACGGTGGGTATCGATTTGCAATGATGATGTTTTACTTCTCATATTGGATTTACCTTTCAGGACAGTTTTCTTAAAAAATAAAAACTGACACTGTGCCTCTGGGTTTGCTTGTCACTGGATCTATTTCATCTTTTGTCTTAAATGCAGGGTCCTAGAGGTTCAAGAGGCGCGAGAGGTCCCACTGGGAAACCTGGTCCAAAGGTAGATAGGACATTTGTACCATTTGGGCTTTGCTCTGGGAGCCTCTTCAGAGGCTGGATGCTGTGAGAATGAGTCGAACTGATTTTTTGTTGTTGTTGCCAGGGTACTTCCGGTGGTGATGGCCCTCCTGGCCCTCCAGGAGAAAGGGTGAGTTTGATAAAACCATGTAATACAAAATACTAATATTTTAGGGGCCTCCCTGGTGGCGCAGTGGGTTAAGCAACACATTATGAAGTAAACTGCAGCCACTGCAGCACAAGTTCAATCCCTGCCTCCGGCCAGGGAGGGGACCCACATGGCTCCGCAGACCTCTCCTGCCTCGCCTGCTGCTCCCCTCAGCAATGTGTTTCAGTCAGTCTGCCTGTTCTGTTCCTGGCTCTGTTTCTGGTGAATCCTCTCACCTCCCTGGATTCTGGCCTGTACCCCAGCTCTTGATGCATAAATAAATAAAATCTTTAAAAAAATTAAAAAAACAAAACAAAAAACAAAATACTAATATTTTACAAGTGTTTAAATTTCTGGAAAAAGGTACATGTATCTGCAAGCATATATACACAATCACCCACAAAATCTAGCTAGGGTTCTAAAATTCTTATTTCATATACTCTTTTAGAAAAACAAAGCTTAATCTGTTATGTGCAACTAGTTTTGTTTAAAGATGAGAAGAATTTATGTAAATGACCTCAGATGTGCTCTTGTCTTTTTTCTTAGTTTTCTTAGATGTACTTTTATACTCAAGCCAAAATGAGATTTTTTTTTTTTAAATATCTATATAATCCCTTGACTACCCCTCCACTGCCCTCACTTTCCATGGCCCTGGCGCAGCAACATGCTGGTAAAATACAAGCTACCAGTGGCCATTAAGCCACAATCGATATGTATTCAAATCAAGATAAAACATCTATTCCAGTAAATAGGAAAACTATTTAGTAAATTGATTTTCAACAGATACAAAGTAAAGCTAAATACAGATGAGCAAACTGACCCTTTATTTATTTTCTTTGGATAAATATATAGCATTTTTATAGCCAGTTTTTGCAAGTTATTCTCTATTCTCTTGAAAGAACTCTAATGTTAAAATCCGTATTGCTATAGAAGAAATTAGACTCTATTCTATAATAATGTTTCAGTATTATTCTGTCACGTCAATGTATTTCTGGGACTTTTTCGAAATTTATGAGGGATGTTTTACAAAGAGAAAAGCAGAAACACTGTGATGTATAACTTTAAGTTGAAAATAAGTTACTTTTAATTCTATAAAGACAATGTTGCTTAATCGCTTTAAGGCTATAGTTCATATATAAATGAACTAAAATTCCACTAAAGATTTTTCACTATAAGTGAACTATTCCCAATTTAAATCCATGCTGCACATTTTGAGTTCATAAATAATACTTGCTTTCGAAATATTTTATGGTCAAAGTCATCTTAACCAGAATACAGAGTTAAATTGGTTAAAAAGGCTGAATCATTAAATCAAGTAGAACCACTTAACAAATTATAGCAAAACAAAGGGTTTTGTTTTCAGAATACAAATTATTTTCTGTTTACATATTTTGCTTATGCATTACAGAAGTTCATGGTCACAGTGTATCTTTACAAGTGAATGAGTAAATGCACTTTGGATAACATTTTATTTTGTAAAACAATAGTGTGATCCAGTAGCATGATTACTTGTAATTGTGAAGTTACTTGAAGGGTAATAAAAGTGTGTATTGAAAACCAAAGTAATGGTTGATTAAACCAATATCCTAGTAAGACAGAAAAACCTATTTCAAAAAGCATTTTTATATGTGTTAGATTTTCCTATAGGCAGAATCCTGTATTCTGAGATAGTTGATGAGATATTTTCTCCCAAATATACCCTCATTTTCTACAAAAGATTTTAAGTATTGTGAACTTAATTCACAATAATAATTTAGTTATGAATTAGTTCATTTAGTTGCTGAATATTATAATTATATCTAGGTACATAATTGAAGAATGTTAGAATAAAACAAAAATTTTCTTCAAAATAAGACTTGGGAAATTCAGGAAAAGAATTACATATTAATGTTGGGTTAGAATGGCAACATCTATTTTTGCTCATTTCAATTCCGTTAACTATAGAATTATGTATAATATATTAAATGCTAATTAAATTCATAAATATTATATCTATTTTATTAGGACATTCTACAAGTTAAATATGATCTTTCATAATAAATATTTATAGATTATGGATGTCTGTTATTAGAGACTTAGTTAATGCAACTTATAGTTGGGATAAATGAATATTGAACTTAGGAAAAAAACAAAACAAATTTTAAAAAATAAGATACATGTTAAATTTGAATATACCTACACAATTTGTGGCATACATATATACCCTGGAATGTTTAGAATATATTAAAATAATTATATGAACTTACTAGGCATTATGCATTTTACCCAGTAAACTGAATCAGGCTCCAACTTTACACTGAGTATTCATGAGTTTTCTACCTTACCTGGAAATATTTTGATTAATATAGTATTAACATGTTGACAATTTTTGACAATTTTCTGTGGAATTTTATAAAGAAATACTCACTTTTTCGTCTTTATTTTACCTTGAGAAGTGTTTTTAAATATTTTCTGCTGAAGGAAATTTAAAATCAACATCAAAATTTATTTGAAAAGTAAAATTTGGTGAGCAAATAAATGACATTTTAAAAAAAACTATTGGGCTTCCTCTATCACATACAGGAATACTATCCTTAAATTAATTTATAATTAATTGATTGTTTACAGTGTTAAGTTATTGTGATATATATTTAAGAATGAGTTTCATTGAACTATTCGAAATTTATGAATTCTAAAAATTGTCCATTGTTTTTGATAATTGTACATATCTGCTTTTTTTTTCAGTATATCTCTGATATTTTTCTTTTCAATTTTAAAATACTAACAATAATTTGTGCTAAATTCTGAAATAAATAGCATTTACTTAAGAATGGCAATAAGCTTTTCCTTGGAAAGGATAAACTGGTAAATAAAATTAATTATATTAAAGACCAACTTTGGTAAACTTTATTTTTAATTCAATTATACATAATATTATGTAATGCTACTTTTATTACTTAACACACCTCTATGTATTATCTGCCATTGTAATGTATACATGTGTGTTTTTATATACATATATACTTTTTCTTTGTTCTGGACACAGAAGGAATTACTTTTTGCTAATTCTTTTGCTGTCCCCAACACACTCACTGTTAAAGATTTATGCGTTTTAAAGTTATATAAATATGATGTTGAGTAGTATAATTAATTAAGCATCAATGTTTGCACTGAACGTTAATGAGAATGACTATTAATGAAGTTTTTTCATCTTATCTGCAAAAGAAGTTTATAAATGAATAAAATATAATATTGACATACATACAAAAATAAATATAGGCATTCATTAAGGAATTCATCCATGATTGTCACTTATTTTTCCTTTAGTTCTCTTTCTGTGTGTATTTGTCACTAATGTTGAAAGCATAGAATCTGTGACACCTCTTGATACATATTTGTTCCATTAGATTCTAATATGAATTCTAAATAATCACAGTATTCTAGAGTAAAAAACCATTGATGTAATGTACATCTTTGAATAATGATGAGTGAAAATCATTTTCATGTATCTTTTAAGTCATATTCTTCACTGCTTTTTAATTTCAGGGACCTCAAGGACCTCAGGGTCCAGTTGGATTTCCTGGACCAAAAGGCCCTCCTGTAAGTGTCATAGTTTTTCTTTCTACTTCTTCCTTGGACAATGTATTCAAATTTTTAAGAGCTATATACTACATTTTAAATAATCTTTGGGTACAAATAAAAAATTATTTTTAAAAATTTGGGGTACAAGAAAAATTGATAAAATCCCAACTAACATAAATTATATCTCAATTAATCATGTCAAATTTATGGAGTTTATCAAATGTTTCTGAATATAATTAAATGTCTTATTAAATAATTAAAGTATATCAAATATAAGATTGGCATGAAACTCTCAACTACTTCTCAACTATGAATATCATTGATGACATTAAAACAGTTACTAAATCTTTACTATTTTATGTATTTAAATTCCCCTTTTTCTTCCATCTTTCAAACCATAGCACCCAGTTATTTTACAAAGTCCTTAACATCTGGTCCCCAGACCAAAATAGCAGCATCTCAGGGGATGTGCTAGCAATACAAAGCAAAGTACTGTCACCCCTTACTTACCTAATCAGAAAGGCCAGATTATATTTTAGCTAAATCTGTCCAGGTAGTATTGATGAATGTTAAGTTTGTGAACTACTGTTCTAAGTCTAGAACGTAAAAAGCATACAAACTACAATGGGCATCATGTTAACTGAGGAGATTTGGATTCAGAAGGCCTGGAGTGGGCTTGAGTTGACATTACTAACGAGTGCATTTTGATACCATTGCTGCTCATCCATGGGCCATACTTTGAGTGGCAACCTTAAAAATTATTTTCTCTAAAAAAACAACCTACATAATTGAATAAAATGTACTTTCAAGGAAAATAAATATAATTAAAATTCAGTCTGTGATTTAAAAACCAGATGTTTCTTTCATTGTAGTAATGCAAATAACTTACTTGCAGTAAATCACTACTAATAGTTCTAGTCATATCCTGGATGTTTTAATTTAGGGTGATATGATATACATTTTTAGATTGAATATTGCATGCTAATTTTGAGCTGAATCTTCAAAATGTACCTTATAAAATATAAAATCATCAACATTTTCCCTATGAAAGAAAATTATGGGAGACTTTATATGCCAATTTTTTTTAAAAAATTACAGTTTAATTTTCTTATTTCTAGAAATTTTAATCAAATATAGTCCAAATATAGTTTTGAATAAGGACCAGTCCATAAAACTCTAAAATAAGATAGAAAAATTTAAATAACTATTGTATCTTTTATTTTAAATACATTGAAAATAGTTTAGAAACATTCTCCAATTCTTTTAAGTTTGATAGCTTTCTGTTTTCCTGACTACATTCAAATGTGAATTTAACTGACATTTTTAAGACAATGAAATACTATCCAGCAATCAAAAAAGATAAAAACTAGAGTCAGTTGTAGAAACATGGATGGAGCTAGAAGGAATTATGCTCTGTGAAATAAGTCAAAAGGCAAGAGAAAAATATCGGATGGTTGCACTTCTAGGAGGAATATAAAATAACCAAAAAAGATGGGACTTAAAGAAAAGAACAATAACAATAAAAAATAACACAAGAACAAAAAGTCAAGATAAATCAAAGTCACCTTGAGGGAGTCGGGTGAGGGACTGGGATGAAGGCAGAAAGAGTAGAAGGGACTGAGGTGATGGTGCACTGGTGGATTGGTGGTGGGAACTCTATGGGGACTACAGTTGATGTCAAATATATAAAAATAAATTTATTTAATAAAAAAGTGAAATATTTATTGTGAAATATTGATAAATGTTGCACAAACTCTTACTACATTTATTACATTTTAGACACTGCATTTAACAAATTTTGATTATAATCGCTTTACATTTTACTGCAAACATCTAAAAAGCATTGTTACCTATATTACAAGGTATCAAAGGATTAATACAATTGGCTAGCATTAATATAGGATGAGGTTGATTTTTATCAACTTGCACACATGCTGTATATTCACTGTCTCAATTTTTCTCTAAATGTAATATTAGTCCTACAACATTTAATATACAGAGAAGTGAAAACACAATTTCAAAAATAATTGCAGCTAAAAAATTAAGTTAACTGAATCTGTTGTGTAATCATTTTGTAATGTATGTAAATCAAATCATCATGCTGTATGTCAGTTGTTTTTCAATAAAACTGAAAATGATTATATACACACACAGTTTTTTCATAAGTATTTTGAAGTCATATATATATATAGATCATTGCTTTATTGCTTAACAATAAAATCCAGTGATATGTATAACCTCAGTGTAATTCCAACATTTATACTTGTAGATATTAAGAATTGTTTCCTTCAGGTAATGTAATTTTAATGTCAAAGAAAACCATTTGACCCATTTTTCCTCACACTTTTTCAGCCCATTCTCTCATGTATCTTTCAACAAGTTTTGAGCCATTGATCATGCATGCATTTTGTCTCTAAAAGGTATTAGAAGTATAATAAATATCTACTCTTGAGAAGCAGCAGTCTAGTTGGAGAGACATGACACTGTTGAGGAACATTGCTTTCACTGCTAAACAAAATTATTATTATATATACTTTGTTTCTCTGACATGTGAAACATCAGAGCATGAAATAAAAGTACCTATCATTTTTCTGGTATGCAGTTTTATGAAGTTAAGGAAAGAAAAGCATTCATCTCTATGATACTAAAGGAAGACATTTTGGTATAAGACTAGAACCTAACTCTCTGCAAAGTAATTGGCTCATATCCATTGTTAATATATATGGGGTTTGGTAAAATGGGTAAAAGGATTCAAATGTGCACTAATGGATAGAAGCTAGATTTTTAGTGGTTGTCATCTTGTAGTGTTTACAGATGTAGTTTCTGGTACTGTATCTGAAATATATATAATATTATAAACTAATGTTACCTCAATGACAATTCATGTACCTGCCTATAGTTTTATATAAATACATATATACATAAAATTGATTATGTATATATACTAGTACAAAAGGACTGAACACATGAAATGTTCATATTTAGAGTCTATTAATCTCATGTCAGTGTTAGCTTATATTTATCTCATTTAAGAAAATGCTCATTTCATGTGATCCAAATTTAAAACATTACTATGATGTGATTCAGTGTATTCATAGAAGAGGAAAAATGAACAATCAGTGTTGGTGAGAACTGAATAAACATTCTTAACATTTATTTTTGATTGTCTCTTCATGGATTGCCTCGTATATGCTTACCGTCATTTGGATAAATTTGTTGCCATTGCCTTTCACCAACACTATCAAAGAAACAGACTCTTTTGATCAGTAGAGTTGTTATTTTTAATAAATTCTATGAAATTACTTAGTAATTAGTCCCCTTTATTTTACCAGTAAATGGTATGGAACAATTACAATTATTCAGGATTTTCACTTAATATTAGGAGTACATGCTTAATTCTAAAAAGGAAGTAAGGAAGTAGTGATGTGAAATCTTCATATACCCATTAATACAGCACCATCAGAAAATGATTCTCTAAAAAAAGCTATTTTAAATCATGCTGCATTTACTTTAGTTGACATCATTGAGGTCTAAGAACACTGTTTTAAAGGATTATATTCTTTTTTTGCAATAAGGGTGCACTCTGTACCCCTCACACGAGTAAGCACAGTGATAGCTTTACATCCATTTTTGCAAATAAGTTAAAAAATAAAACCAAGTAAATAACTTGTGGTGGCAAATACCTTCATTTGAAATGCATTTTAGTAAGGTGGAAAGGAAAAGCCCACTCCTATTTATTATCCTTTAGCTGTCACCTTCTATGTTTTTAGTTGAAATTTTTACTGCTGCCCTCAGCTGACATCACATTTATTCCCATATATATCAAAATAGAGATAAAGCACAGAAAGTGTTTTTGTTTACTGCCTTGAAATATTGTGCCTAGGTGATGTCTATTAGCAATTAGCCATTTATTTTTGTGTTTCTTCTCTAAACTGAGTCAAAACTGCACCTTCTACATCTCACCATGATACATATATGTGTAACATGAGAATATTGAAAGGACATGATTAAATAGTGTCCAAATTATTTCAGGCCCTTCTTAAAAATATTTCACTTTTCATATTTTGGCAATAGGATCATGTAGGGTGATCCTGGGAAACATGAGTAAGTCAGTAAACAAACAATGGCCTTGTGAAATATCCTAATGTATGGTTTATCAATTATGTTGATAGTTAATGACAACTGATATGTCCATAATGATGAGAGGAAGCTGAGTTGGCACTACCAAGAAGATTTTCTCCTTAAAGTATTGTAGATACCCTAGAAAAAAGTATTACTGTAGTGGGAGAAAGATTGTCCAAAGTTGATCTTATTTTGAAACAAGACCTTTTTCAAATTCAATATAAAAAATTGATTCTTGAAATGGATTTACATAAATTACTGTTTGTCGAAATAAATTCTTTGATATAAGCAATTACCATATCATGCAAGATATCTCTTTTATTAAAGAGTTTATTGAAATGATCATTCCTCTTCATTTATCTAGAAGAATAAGAATATTTTTGCTTATACCTATAAACCCATTTTGAAATTTGAACTTGGTACTTAATGGTTCCTTTAATAGGATGACTAATCCATAAGACATACAAAAGAAGTAATTTATTTCTATTAAGTATCCAAAACATAGGACCCTCACTGAGTTGCTTACTTTAATTACTTAGTTAATTGCTTCATTTATTTCTTCAGTCATGACAAAGACAACATCCTGTATAGAAACTGATAGCATAGTAGATTGCTCTCCAGTGTTTAATAAATATTATGCTTCTAAGAGAATATTTAAGAAATCTACTGAGAAAAATTGGTCCTTATAACTTCTAAATTTGAACATAATGCTGTGCTTTCTTTATTTGAAATAACTGAGAGATAAAGTACCTTTGCTGCTGAGAGTTCTTTTATCTTTCACATTCTTGTCAGGTAGAAGCTTAGATTACCACTAGAGGGCACTCTCTCTCTCTTGCTCTGTGTTTGTGTGTTAGCCAAGACTTGATGTGTAGGAGATTGAATTAGGAAGATTATTGAAAAGGGGGGGGGGGGATATTCATTTTTCCATGTACCGAAGAACTAACAATTTTCAAAAATTAAAATACAAACCATTATGAGTGTGCTTTTAAAAAAGACACTATGCTAAAAAAATATGCATGCTAATGAAGTTATTTAAATATTCAAAATAGAGTGTACAATTTTTTTCTTGATCTCACTATAGATTAAACTATATAGGTTAAACTATAGATTACCCTAATAAGATGTATATACATACTACCATATATAAAATTTGAAAAAACAGTATGATATCAAACGAAAATATTATAAGAAAGTTGTCTAGCACATTATGTTCACACTGCAAAATAATTCATGAAATATTTATGGCATGTATGGTTATGATTTCAGGGACCTCCCGGGAAGGACGGACTTCCAGGACACCCCGGGCAGCGTGGAGAGACTGTAAGCCTACCCATCTTTCTTACTGAAATTTTCCATTTCTAATACCTCTTCATTTTACAAAGTTACTTTATTATTAACAGCTCAGTTATCAGTTTAAGTAGAAGAAGTTGATTCCATGAAAGCTTTTATTAACTAACAGACCCATGTGTGTGTCTAATCACTTAAATGAATATGCTGGAGAATATGGTATGTTACTTGATGCGATTTTCAATGGTTTATTGTTAATAGCAGCGCTCAGGGATGAGCTGATAGAAAACAATTATTTTTTGAGATGCCTCCATAAAGTTGCTCACCTTAACTTTTTTCTCAAGTCTTTGTTATATACATATTCCACCCAGCCTAATTACTCTTGCATTCATTAAATGAAGCACATTACAACAAACCATGCAGATAATGTAATCTTCTATCCATAAAAAAGGGATGAAATATTTCATACCTACTGATGTTCAAACCATAAGACTATAATTGGTCTGGAACTATGTCAAATGCATTCTTTTGCCTCAAGTAGGAAAATATAAATAGAAAAATGTAACTGAATTTTATTTAAAAACTATAAAGAATATCACATTAAATAAATGGTCTGGACATCTTATGTGCATAACAATGTTTTGGGCAGAGGAGAAGCCAGCAACTCAGCTATAGTTGAAGTATCCTGGTGGGTTTGTTTATTTAGTCTGCTTTTGTTACAAAACCATGTGTGTGACTCTTCCAGAAACATGTCAGACTAATCAGAAGTATTCAAGGATTAGCACGTTTACTTAAAATTAAAATCAATTCTTGGTTCTCACCATTAATTAATTTTATCCAGATTTCTCTAGGAAACCCAGACATAGACTCTCTTTTGATTGGTTCAAATCACATTAGGGCATTGTGCCAGCATGCAGATGTTTGGAGCTGCTTCGTGGTACTTAGTAAAAATATGAAAACATGATTACTCTCTACCTAGGAGGAACAGTGTATCAGCAGCAACCCAAGCCTGTTTTATTCACCAAGTGACAGTTCTCCATAAAAGCTTCTTACATTTAGTCAGATTGGAAAATTCAAATTCTTGGACTTCAAAAGCAGAATCAAGAATAATTAATAAAATCAAGAAGTAAAATTATTTGGGTTTTCTCCTGGCAATGAGATCTGCATGAGAAGTACAAAATAAGCTCTATAAAGGAAAATCCACATTCAAGGTTGTAAATACATTCTCATGCAAATCTTGCAGGCTATCATTTTTAACTAAGTCATTGGGTAGTGCCATGGGGATAACTCTAGAGTATCTCCATAATGTCTTTTGAGGAAATGATATCTAAGGAATTGTCACTATGAAATGTTCTTAGTCTTGAATTTAATCAAGAGTTTCTGCTTCTGTTCACAGAAACCATAGTATATATAACATTAAAATTTGAACTAAGAGGGAAAATAGTATTTTAATTAATGGTTCTAAAATGGATGGTCTCATTTAGTAGTTTCTCATTGACAAAAGCTAGAATTATAGAATTATTTCTGGATATTTGTATTCCTGATTTCAAATACACTTATAGAATCAATAGTAATTACCCTCCAACAAGAATCTTTCCTCACCTTGTTCTGTACTGACTGGATCCAAGACTGTCTTACATATGAGTCAGAATCAAGAACAGCTATGTGTTTCTCTCTGTATTATCTTATTTTAAATAATAAATTATTTTGCTATGCTTGAAATTTGATCCCAGTCAGAAATTTTTGAATTGAAGGTTTTGTGTGACATCCTGCTGCCCAAGCTTTTAAAGTTTATCAGGTAATAATTAAAAAGAGGTTCTGTTACATTGATATAACCTAAATTTATATCAGAAATAATGTCAAAACCTGCATCAATTCTAAAATTAACATAGTCCCTAAGAAATGATAAGTATAGGAGTTATATTTTTGTAGGTTATTTGTTTATCAAGCTCATTATTCAGGGACTTTGAAAAATGTAAGTTGACCTGTTATTCTAAAATAAAATGGCAATTGTAGTCTCATATGACAATATTGAACAAATGCAGTTCATGCTTAAATACGTTTCTTGTTGGCATTTTATTTATAAGATTCCTGTTGTTAAATTTATTAGATACTATAAACACTGAAAATATTGCATGAATAGTCATATGAGCAAAATCTCTCTCTGGATCCTTCTAAATCCATCACCTACTGGGGTATGCTAACACCCAGGCTTTTCTGTTTTCCCCTAAAATGTATAAGTACAAGTATAAATTGCAAACTTTTCCCAGAATTTTCTCAATTGAGCACTGAATTTTAATCAATTGATTTTAATGATTAATAATTGTTATAGTCATCCTATGCTATGCATGCTCTCATAGTTGCTAGAACAAAATTTTATGACTTTAATTTCTTTAAGTTTAGACTTGCATTTGTATTTTCTTATCAAACTCGGTGCTCAGAAATTTGCAGAAGTGTAATTCATACAAAAGCTATAGGCTGTGCAAAGATTTACATATGGATTTCAAGGGAAGGTAAGAAAATCAGCATGGATAGAATTTAGGATATTTTCAATGCAAAGACATCACAGCAGTGGCAGACTGGGCACAGATTGTATAGAAGTTGGTGATGTACATTGGCATGATGCATGCCAACATGGATTGATTAGGTTTGCTTTTGTGATTTGGTGACTGACTAAAGTGGACATTTGATAAAACTGCATTTGTCAAGTAAAATGCAAATTTGGAACTAATGATCACAATTTGCATAAGGACAAGTCAACTAACTAGAGAAAAGTCCTCTTTGAGAGTGTTTCTGAGATAACACACTAAGATTAAAGGACTGAGTCTGAGGACAGAAGGAAAACCTGTGACACAGGAGGAGAACCAAAGGAGAGAATTCAGTTAAAGAGTTACACGCGGGGAGAAAGCGAAATTGAAGCGAGAATATGAGCTATAAGGAGAAATGTCCATGAGGCACATATTGAATTTTCAGGCTCAAGAGATTTGAGCTTGAGAAATAGTTTTCTGCAGAGTTCATTAGTATTAGGTAACAACTGTGTTCACGGAAGTTACTGAGATAATCTAGACAGTGGGTAGGTTGTAGGACTAAACTGTGAACAAATCGGTAAAGGTAACAGCAAGATGATAGTAGACACATATTATACACACATATTTATATGTGTGCTTACAGGTCTGTGAATGTATATATGTACGTGTGTGTGCGTATAAATTTCTAAATCAGTAAGTTTGGAAAGTTAAAATAAAGCAGCCAAGCAAATAGTTGTATATAATATGCAAAATAAACTTGATCCATTGGCTATTGGGAGTAGTAGTTTAAGTGGAACATTTATGGTCTTAAGGATTAATCCATTTTAAAATGGAAGCAATCGGGCCTCCCTGGTGGTGCAGTGGGTTAAGCAACGCACTATGAAGCAAACCACAGCCACTGCAGCACGAGTTCGATCCCTGCTGCCTACCAGGTAGGGGACCCACATGGTGTAGCAGACCTCTCCTGCTGTGCCTGCTGCTCCCCTCAGCAGTGTGTTTCAGTTAGTCTGCCTGTTATGCTCCCCACTCTGTCTCTGGTGAATCCTCTCACCTCCCTGGACTCTGGCCTGTACCCCAGCTCTTGTATGCATAAATAAATGAATATTTTTTTAAAAAATTAAAAAAAATAAAATGGAAGCAATCTATTTACTTTCCTTGCAACATTAATGTATTATACAATATATCTCCCTTTTTCCTACTCATAAAATTTTGTTAAAAAAATACTTAAATCATGGTCACCTGGAAGGTTGTGATACAAATATGGGGCTACCTATTTCTACCCTTTGCTTTCTAGTGTTATTATTTCCAGTCTGACATTATGAATGAACCCTTGCAAACACTATTTGCTTTAATTCAGTTCTTTAGAACCTTTTTTTTTTTGCCCAGTATTGTTTCTCCAACTGTTAAATGTAATCACATTGTTATCATCTAAAATGAATAAACTATGTGTCCAAAGATTTAGATTCCAGAATATATGCCGAAAAACTTTTAATGAGTAGTTGCTATTAACATTTTCCAGGTTTAATTTTTAATGACTGCATTATTTGCAAGTTTCATTTATAAGTACATTCTTTGAGTTCTAAGAGAGGAAACTGATAAAATGTTAAAATCATTATTAACCGTGTTAGATATTCCTTATAAATTTGATTTTATATTTTGTTTTATTGTTAGAATGCAGGGGAGAAATCCATTAATATAGAGTAGATCTATATTTCAATATATAGATCCTTTAGATTCTTTCAAAGAATGTCTGAATCATCATTTTTTTAAAGATTTATTTATTTATGCATACAAGAGCTGGGGTGTAGGCCAGAGGTGCGAGGATTCACCAGAGACAGAGTGGGGAACAGAACAGGCAGATCTATTAAAATACACTGCTGAAGGGAGCAGCAGATGATACAGGAAAGGTCTGTGTGCCATGTGCTTCAGCTGCCTGGCCAGGGATCAAACTTATTCTGCAGTGGCTACTGTAGAGAGCTTCCTAGTGTTGCAACTTAACCCCTTGCACCACCAAGAAGACCCCTAAAGATGGTATATTTTAAATTTTAAATACAACTGGGATATCATTTAGATTTGAACATTGAAAAATGAGCATTTTCCACCTAAATGTTGACTTTCTTTTAAATTGAACAATTCCATTATATCATAAAATTTTAACTTTTGCTTTGTGCCCTGTGTGGTTTTATAGATAATGCTTTTTGTTGTTGTTAGGGATTCCAAGGCAAGACTGGCCCCCCTGGACCAGGTGGTGTAGTTGGACCTCAGGTATGTTCCTCTTCTTTATTTCCCTTTACTTTTCTGTTTACATTATCATCTTGTCTATGATATGCAAAATTGCCAATTTTATTATGATCAAAATGATGTATTTTATTTTTAAATCACATTTAAATATTAGCAGCAAGCCTCCATCAAATAAACTTCAGCAAACTATTAGCTAAAATTATTTTCCAACTGTCTTAATGAAAAGAGAATAAACTATGAAAATAAGTAAAAAAAATCATGATAATTTTAACATGAAAACCTGACATGACACCATAGACTAAAAACACTAAAATGCTTTATTAGATACATTTGCCACCAGCTTTATACAGATTGTCAATTGAAAGTAACTGCAGAAGTCTCAGTATAAATTAGATTTAAAAGTGTACTATATTTGAGCTAGAGTGCTCTAAACAAAATTTTATTCTAAAATTTTAATATTTGTAACTTATTACATAATGTTTTTTTATATGTATGCCATTGAATTCCAACAGTGATAAAATATTGGTTTGTGATCTTTCAGTATATCCAAATACTGTTAAAACAAGAAGCTTTTTCAAGATAAGTCGTTGCAGGGTCTTAAAAATTGGTGCAGCTTCCTGAATGATTATATGAAATAGTTTTAGAGACATTCTTTCTTATTCTGGCAAAACATGAGCATGTTTAATGGTAAAAAAAAAAATGTAGCTTATTCAGCTGGAATTTTACCCTTGCTAGTAAAAAATTGTAACAAAAAATTAAGAGCAGTTGAACAACTATTTTAATTATTTCATTTCTTTAAGTCTTTTCTCAGTTTATAATTAGTTCTAATACTTCGTGAAAGTATTAGAGGAAAAAAATTGCATCTTCTTTCTAGGGATTGTGTGACATAGCAAAAATGAAGAATTCTTAGATTGGTTGATCATTTTATTTTAGAGATTAATCCTGAATTAAGGGAATGTTGTTTGCTCCTTGAGAAAACAGTATACCTATAAATGTGCTCTATTTTCTATGCTTAAAGTTTCCCTTTTAGCTACTTATTATTCTTGATTAAAAACTATTCTCTCAATAATATAATAATTTAATCTAAAATAAATAATCTAAAATTTAATCTAAAATAATTTATTCTAATATAATCTAAAATACACTTTCTGTTTCAAATAACTTCACAACAGTTTTCAGTGGACAATTTTCACTAAAGGAATTATTGCTATTATATTAAATATTCATGAACAGAAACAGATTTGGAGACCAACTAGATTAGCAAAATCATGGGCATTACCTGGGCATGTTAGGACCTCATATCTTTTGAGAATTCCTCTCTCCCTATTCCAGACAACTGCCTTCTATGACCTGTGATCTTTGTTATTTCCCTATTTAAGACATAAAAGTAGTCAGTATTTTATTGAAACGCCTTATTGAATTTATTGACTTATTTTCCTTATAGTTATTTTAACAAAGAAAATCCAATTGTCTATTTCAAATATAACCATATTTTCATGTTAGGACAAAGGAAGTGTTCCAGTATTGATCACAAGACTTGATATTCATTTATTTTTTGTCCAGTCATGTGAATCATTATTCATTTTTAACTCAGTGATAATAGTCATTAAATTAAGATCAATTTTACATCACACACTTTTGAAAGTCTGGCGATTAGATATTGAAGGAAAAATTCTTCTGGGAAAAATGGTTACACATTAAAAGTGAGTCGAGGACATTTGGCAATACATAGTTAAAGAAATTTAAACCTATAAGTGTGCACTGAAACTCGGGGCATATGTATTCTTTATTCAAGACCAAAAAGTAAGAATCTGTTGCATTTTAAGAAAAATAGCAAGAGGTGATACTCCGTAAGCAGTTTCAGTAACCATTCCACTGTTGAGCAATCTTAGTGCCTGGAAACTTTCCCTTAATATATCTTTAACTTAAATCTTTCATTCTGCTTTAAGTGGAGATAGAGAACAACTGGTCACCATACTCTATTTATACTTGAAAGTTCATTAAACCCTAGCACCACAAAGCAGTACCACTCAGGGGACACATGAGTGACCTGACATTTTTCACTTTGGCATTTGTGGCAATTTAAGACAGTGGGCGATTTGTTATAGCCTTCAGCCGGGAGGAACTGCCAGGCCAAACTCATGGCTTTCAGCATCCCCTTGCCACATTCTCTAGACTTTGTCAAATGAGTATAGATTAACAATAAGGTGGTCTCCAATCATAGCAATTCTGAGGAGAACAACTTTGGTTGTTTGGTTTCCTGGAGACCTACACTTATTATCAAGCAATGATTCATTTAATACCTACCTTTATGGTACCACTTCCTCTTTTACTTTTAAATTCATTTGACACATGATATAAAAAATGGGAATGGAAGGAAACTGTTGTTAAAACCAGGGTTTTTAACAATGCTTGGGTTGACCACGTTGCAAAGTAATTCTGGTCTAAACAAAGAAAACATCTCTTTGAACTTTGTATTTCCTTCATACCCTCAGATCCTAACCTAGATTACACAGACCCCGACCAGATATGCTATTTTCAGTGATTAATATGAAGTGCTTTCATAGGACTTTGCAAAAATAGATGGGAATGATAAACTCTTATGAAATGAAGCAATATTTAAGTTGGTGTTGGTGTTGCCATTGTCAAAAATAAAAAAGCATTCTGATGAGGTTTTGTTTATCTAATTTAGGGACCAACTGGAGAGACTGGTCCAATAGGGGAACGTGGACATCCTGGTCCCCCTGGCCCTCCTGGAGAGCAGGGTCTTCCTGGTGCTGCAGGAAAAGAAGGTGCAAAGGTACAATATGCCCAAGAAAGGTTTTTAGCTAAAAATATCTTTTTACTTTTTACTGTTGCTTCTTATTCCTTGGCTACAAATTCTCTAAATTTAGCATAATATTAAGTGAATGTCAGAAAGATATGTCAGTAAAATAGCCAATTTATTGTACATCAAGTCCTCTCTAGTCAATAATAGACCTGTTAATTGCATTGACCATAAAACCATCTATTTATATTCACCATTAAATATAGTGATTCACTTGAATGATGTTCTGTATAATGTTCTCATTATGAAATAATACATATGCTTCACTTAGAGTGGTTAGAAGTGATCACAGTTTTGTTTGTGGACATGTGCAGAAATTACTCTTCATGACAGGTATATATTCTCATTTTAGGGTGACCCAGGTCCTCAAGGCATCTCAGGGAAAGACGGACCAGCCGGACTGCGTGGTTTCCCAGGTGAAAGAGGCCTTCCTGGAGCTCAGGTATAATCAAAATATAGGTGAAGCAGGTCAATGAAATTGCCTAATAGTTGCATTTTTCTCAAGTGTTAACTAAAGAAAAATGCATGAGTTATTCAGGATATAAGCATATTCATTGATTATTTTATATAGCAATATGTATATTTGTCTGACTACTTCTTAACATCCTCTTTTATCAATTATACATTTCCTGTTAATATTCAATGCACAGTGATTCATTTTCTTTGTTTTTTCACTTTTCCCAGGGTGCATCTGGACTGAAAGGAGGCGAAGGTCCACAGGGCCCACCGGGTCCAGTTGTAAGTATGATTATAATAAATGACCATGTTTTCCATGGTTGTAAATTATACCTCCTTTTTCATTAATTGCATGCTGTGATCCCACAGTATGTGTGAGAAAAAGTAAACACATGTCAATCAAATCAGTCAATGCCTGGTTTCTGCTAAGTGCATGCTCTAATACATGCAGAAACTGAGCAGAATATAGAAGATCTGAAATATTTACTCCATTGCTGCTGTCAGGAGGTAAAGAGAGCTATCTTGTCCCATACAATACCTAAGGAATACATCATAATTTGTCTAATTCAGAATATATTATAAGACTTGAGTTTTGTCAATCTTTTTTTTAAAAAAAATCTTGTAAGTATCAAATAGAATATTCATTTTATTATACAGATGGCTTTATTTATCAATGTAACCTTAAGAAATATTGGCACATGAGCAAAATACTAGCTTTTGCCTCTTTTTTCCTTTTTTGACATACACCTCATTCCCTCAAAGCAACTGAATGCAGCTTCACTTTCTCCACACTCACCTTTGTTCTTAGCTATACACTGACACTTTACTAGCAACCCCCAAAAGCCAGTTTTAGGGGTCTCTTCTCATTCTATGTTTTCTTTCACCAAGCTGAAAAGCTTCAAGTTGTCTTAAATGCTCTCTCAACCTCCTTTTACAATATATTGAAGTCCTATTAGTTTTATCTCCATTTCTTTTTTTTTTTTTAAGATTTATTTATTTATGCATACAAGAACTGGGGTACAGGCCAGAGGTGAGTGTGTGTGGGGGTGAGAGGATTCACCAGAGACAGAGCGGGGAGCAGGACAGGCAGATTAACAGAAGTACACTGCTGAGGGGAGCAGCAGGCAAGGCAGGAGAGGTCTGCTATGCCATGTGGGTCCCCTCCCTGGCTGGCAGCAGGGATCAAACTCATGCTGCAGTGACTATAGTTTGCTTCATAGTGCGTTGCTTAACCCACTGCGCCACCAGGGAGGCCCCACCTCCATTTCTTTTGGCTGTTCCTTTTATTTCGTTTTCACTACAACAGGTACATGCAGACATTTTTTATTTCTCTTCCAGCTTAACTCATCTATTAGAGTCTATGATCTGACCCTCTATATTCAGTTTTTGCCCACTAATCCTAGAATTTTAATAAGTATCCTGAACTGTTACATCTTCTGTTTATGCATTTCTCATGACCTTAACTGCATTCACAATTTTTATGTCTTTTAAAATACAATTCCATATAAAAAGTACATGTGATACACTTCAATGTTACTTATTATATTTTATTCTAGTTATTTCTTTTAATATTGGACATAACCCGTTGCATTGACTTCATAGTCCATAATGCATCATGACTTGTACTGGAGAAAAACTGATCTACAGTATGCATTTTTAGATTACTTTTGTGCTAGTTCCCTTTTTTACCAATAAAAAGTTACTTGCTTATCTATTTCTCTCAATTATTTCTTACTTATACTTTCTTGTACTTCATATCTTCCTTATAAGCTGCTATATCTTTTTTTTCATAGAAAAACTAATTAAATAAATATCTCAATATACCATACAACCTATTAAAGTTATATATATTTATTCAATGGCCATTTCATGAAAAGATGTATAGCTTACAAAAGAAGACAGATATGAAATAGATAAAAAACCATAGTAACTAATAAATGTTATATTAGAATGTAGAGCAAAGAAAACCAGGTAAAAGCAATAGTTTGGAGGATTATATTGGGAAGGGATTTATAAATAAAAATCAGTTTTACATATGAGAACAGTTTTTTGTGTGCTAAATACAGTGTTTTAATCCAAAAACTTTTATGTCATTGCCATAGTGTTCTTGCTATTAAGAGTGAGTGTAGACTGAAAAATCCTTTTATAGGGCTTCCACTGAAAACAAACAAAATTATTCCAACACAGTACTGTGACTTTGGGCTTTTAAAGTCTGGTCGAAACCCATTGCTCATTGTATGCATGATGTGTATAAGAGCTGGTAAAAGATGCCGATCAAAACACAGGCATGTTTTCTGATCTCAGGGGTTTACAATAAATGAATGCCTTGATGCACACGCATGAGGCAGAAACAGTGGGAGATTAAACAGCAAGAGAGAAGGCAGTTTGGCATTTTTCTCACAAGTTGAACATAGACAGAGTAAACATCTTGTATTTATGTAAATACTACCTATCTGAATATATATGCCTGTACAGTCTCAGGATTTGCCTCCACTGCCTACATTTTCATAATCCAAAACCAAGGAAAGCATTTTCCTTAAAAAAACTCTTCTCCATATATTATTTTTTTATATAGAACCCCCTCATTGCCAACAGCTATTTCTCTGAAAATGAGATTAAATATCCATTTCTTTTCTTCCCTGAGAAAGGTGGCAGTTAATATGAAGAAAGTATATGAAAGGGGACAAAACACAGCTGCTAACAGCATACCCCAAATAATTCACAATCTTGCAAAACATTGGGCTCTCTCATAGGACTGTACCCCATGATTCTGATTCTGTGCTATTATTTCTTCCTATTGTCATCTCCTTCTTAGAGTTCACTTGCCCTAAGGTCATAATTCCTTTTCCTTCTTTTTTTTTTTTTTTTTTTGGTCTACATCCTGATTCAGAGAATCTTTTTAGTGAATTTTACTTATTCTGCAAATAAGGGACTAAACAAATTTACTTTAAAAAATTATAAGCATTGACTAATTGAGTCATGTCTGATATTTTTTAATTCAAAGCATATTTTTCTTATTGGAATCCAGGTGTCTCTTAGTAACCTATTGCTGTTACTGGAATGAGTAAAGGATGGAGATGGTGGTGGGAAACAAATGATTGAAGACTGAAACACTGCAGGACTAGTCTTAATCATTTAAAATGCATGTTTAAATTTTAGTAATGCTTGATATTTTATCTAAATTTTTAGCTTCTGTGATCTAAAATATGGGTAACTTGGAGAATGGAATTATGTCTTATTAATTTTATCATGGTCAACTTGACTAAATAGAAAGGGCCAGATTTGGTTTTTTTATCTTCCACTTATATGTATGGGTCTAGTTCAGAATTACTATTGACTTGCTTTTCTGTTCTTTCCTCTGTTGACGTTCCTTTTAACAAAATGTTGATAGGATGATTCCTCTGTTTATTATTTTCATTTGCTCTACAAATACTTCTCAGAATACGAAACACACACAAAAGACTGAAGAACGTATTTACCTGGGCATTTTCTCCTGTATGTGAATAATTAAGGAAAAAAACATTGTTGTTATCATGCCAAGAACATAAACTGATGTTTCTGCTTCTTGTTTCATTAATTAAGTTTTAGGAGAAAAGGCTACTGAAGGGGATAAAACTATCATAAAGTTAAAGAAAGATAGATAAAGAAAATAATGTTAAGTCCTTCCCTTTTAAATCAGGTGACTGTCTACCTTTCAGTTGAAAACAAGTAACCTGTGGTGGTTATTGGGAATAAAATAACTATATTTTATGATATCATGGCCATTATAATTGATGTAACTCAACATGTCCTATTGCCTTTGGGAAACTTTTAATTTATCATGTTATTGCTATATAAATTGTAAATAAATTGGGAAAATGATATTTCTATAGTTTTAGCACTATTTTTCTGTGTGTGAGTACTTTCCATTTAAGCACGTTTGTTATGAGAATTATTTATCAATGCTTTGTGCACATGGTTTTAAAAGCAACTTAAGTTAGGGTTAATGCTACTTTTATGTCAAATAAAAAGTTGTACTATTTTTGAACAGTCTGACATTAAACATCCTATATAAGCTTCTGCATCTTCAAATATATACATGTGGGGGAGGGGGTTTGAGAGTGTGTATTATTTATTTAAAGTGAGGTAATATTGGGATACCCCTATCAGATATTTCCTCCAAAGTGCACATGTCACCAAATCACACCTAGTTCATCACCATAGCCCATTGTGTACCCTTTCTTCTTTGTTCTAACCTCTCCGCTCCCCCTTTCCCCCATGGATGCATAGTTCTCTTGTCAACTTTCAAGTAACCTTCTGGATCTTTGTTTTCTTTTCTATAAAGTGTCCCTTCTATAGTTATTTGAGATTTCATTTCTATTTTTGAAATGTTTTGAAATACATAGCTATTCATGTACAGTTCCCTAACATCTGTTGTATTCCTACTTCAAGACATTGGTGAAAGAAGTTTAGTTGTATTACCATACTGAATGCTACAAAAACCTGTCCTCATTTTATTAATGAGATGAGTGAGCCCTGGAGAAATTTATCAATTTGCCCAAGATGGAAAGCTAACGATTTCAGTGCAGGAAATGATCACATACTCAGTTAACACATTTGTTTAGGACCTGCTGTGTGCTAGGAACTACTTGAATTACTGGAGATGAGTGGAAGAAACAAATATCCCACCTTTGTGGAGCTAATCACTATCCATTTGACATTTTTAAACACAAACATATTTGTTTCAGATGTGATTGTGTGTTTATCTGACAGCTATAAAACCCTCTTTTCTGTTCTTTTGTAACTAGTTATACTGCAATACTATATATAATTCCCTATCACTATAAATGTTTTACCCTTTATGGGAAAAAATGAATTTGCAATATGAATTTCTCAAGGGTTGATACCCATCATAATACATTTCAAATTCCCTGTCAGAGTCACAAGAGAGTAGAACCTTAATATATTTTTTGGTGAATGTGTAAAATGTTCTCTTTTTTAATATTAGGTTTAAATTTTCATTTTTCTTTTAAACCAGACTTCTCCAGTGATTCAATTGGGACTAAAGGAGTCATGAGGCTTATTCCTTTAAAAGTTGGCCAGGGAATATTTAAATAAAATTTGCAAGTTTGTAATAGCATTTTCTTAATCGGTAGGTACCATCAGAGATTTTCTCTTTTCATTTGTGTACATAGATAAAATAAAGTCGTTGCAAAGCATGCTGTTATTAAAAACATCTAGATTTATAGAATGTTTGAAAAACTAATGGAAAAGGAAATTGCAGTTTTACTTAAGGGCATAAATGTACATCGAAAAACTCTCCTTTTCTTGCTTTCATCCACAGTTTCAAAGTTAATGAGCTGTGACAAGATCATGAGTAATATTTTAACTACAGGAAAATTATGTTTTGTTATTAATTTGAATGCAGTTTGCACAAGCAAGATGGCAATCTAAAGTTTAATCTCATGAATGCCCCAAGGGAGAAATTTAAAAAGTTAATTTTTGTAATACAAAACCAGTATATAACATCGACAGATTATATGTGTTGTCATTGATTCAATTCAGCATTCTTTTTCTACTTGATATATGTGAAAATATTTTTTGATTAATATTAAATATTTAAACACATTCCACTTTACAATGAAGAAGCATTCTTCTCTTAAGTCCATGTATTCTTTTAATTTTGATACCACCCCATTTCTTCAAATCTGGAAAATTTCTATTAACTGCATGTGAGTACATTTAGATCCTAAATATTTTTAACATATCCATCATGTTCCCTTTATAAAAGACCAACATATATCTCAAATTGTATTATTCTCATGTGTATTAATTATGTAATAATGTGCAGAGTACATATTTTATATTTTGGAAGTACTGAGGAAGTGTGGAGATATTTATAGGGTAAAATTCAATATGCCAGTGCTATATTAATTTATTCCAAAAATTATGGTAGAAAATCTACAGTACTATGTTTCACTGTCTAGGGAATATGGCATAATATCTTATGTTGTAAATTCTGAAAGTAATCTACTCTTTTGCAAAGATGATTACTATTCTAGACATAAAAAATACCTGGAATTTTAATTGTACAGGAAAAAGCAGACAGTCCATATCATAAGTTAGGCCAAACATTTAGAGGTAAACATGGAAAATGGAAGTAAGAAAATGAATCTTCCTATACCAAAATATAAAGTAAAACTATGTGTATGTGAATATTTTTTTCTGGAAAGATTAACAATAAGCATAGTCTCACTAAGATGCTTTAATTCAAACTGTTAGTGTTCTTCATTGATGAGAATGAAATATTTAACTTGAAATCAGAGGTGGAACATGATGAAAAAGTTGGTAGCATCAGGGTAACACTTACTGATGAGTTCTCAAGACAAGTAATTCATTGCTGTTAAAAATTAAAAACTAGTAAGCAGTTGTAACTAGGTCAGAGATTCTAATGATAGCATAGCAAAACTCAAATGAACTAATAAATAAATGACAGAATGATTATTTGGACAATGGAGAATGAATTGTCATCAATTCTGTTTTCTTATTTTAAAAAGTTTCAATCATGCTATTTCGGTATAAATTATTTTATTGTGCTATAAATACTGAGAATTTTTTTTTTTCACCACTTACAAAGTGTTCAGTATTCTAGGAAAAGACTTTGTCTGAATTAGGGCATACCAGCTAAACCCTGAGGCTTATAGCCTTTACCTGAAAAATAAATTAATTGTACAGAAATTAAATTATACCACATATGTAAAGTAGCACAATACTTGTTTAATAGGCTCAATAACTGGAAAATAATAAATTCTCTTAATATACACTTTCATTTTCTAGTGAATCGTCCTTTTTATCTTTCCAGTTTCATAACTGTCAACCTTAACACAGCCTATTGTGATATTTTCCTTGAATAGTCTTCAAATAGTTGGTGATTTAAATTTAAAACAGGACTAAAAAGAAAGATCTTAATGTCTGACACATCAAAAATCATGTCTTATTGTTATCTCAGCACTTAAATAGAATTCTTAGATTAGATTTGATAACACTATTGGATAGTAATCCTTTTCTGAGATTTTTTACAAGTAAAATGTTAAAACAAAAATGTAATACAGTCACCTTGCATGGACATTGATCTTCAATAAATTAGCTTATCAGGGTAGAGATTCAGCTTCAGGGGTGTTGTTAGTGTTAAGCCAAATAAAACAAAATCATGCTGATCACATTATATATTGTCTTCTGTTGACATTTTTTCTATTACCAAAAAAAAGTGCTTTCCTTGAGGAACTTTTTGTAAATCAAAGAACACATTTGCATTCCCCTCAATTTCAGAGTCCTTATTCATCTTGTTAATCACCATCCTCTTCTTCTTCCTCTCCTCTTTCTTTCTTTTTCTCTTTCTTTGTCATGCCTCCTCCCCTTCTCCCTTCTTCCCCCTTTGACCCCATTACCCCTTAACCTGTCCTTTGTCCTCACTCCTTCCCCTCTGACCTACTGCTCACTAGTAAGTAGACACAGGTCTTAATATTTCTTTCACTTTTAGAGCTGCACTTTTTTTTTTAAACTTATTTTTGTGTAGAATTGGGATGCAGGCCAGTGAGGCCTGGGGGGTGAGAGGATTCACCAGAGACAGAGCAGGAAGCAGAACAGGCTGATTGAAATACACTGCTGAGGGGAGCAGCAATGAGAGGGGAGGTCTGCTGTTCCCTGTGTGGATCAGTTCCCAGGCCAGGATCAAACTCAGGCCCTCCTGGTAATAGCACTGACACTTAACCCCTAGGTATTTGAAATAAATGATAGCTAAGAATTTTTTTTATGTTAACTCTTGACTAATTATGATGCAATATAAGAAAGGATTATTCTATACTTAGTTCAATTATGAAAGAAAATAATAGATTGTAACCTAACTGTTCATCAGTAGTGCATTTTAAGAACAACATCCTTGTTATGCTTTAATAAATACAATTGGAAATAGTAAATAGATTGTACTTGAGCTTTACATGACTTAGTAAGTAGATTTCTAAATTTCTTCGATCCTTTCTTTGACTAGTGTTTTCTTAAATCATTAATACAGATAATTATATGATATGACAGTTACACCATGTTTGTTTGTTTTTTTTCAGTTTCACATACCAGATATTTTAGATAGTGAAATGTTAAAAGTTCTTTCTTGAAACAGAATTGGATATAACTTATATCATGTGATTTGTTTTGCTATTGTTTCTAATAGGCCTAATGATCCCCACCGGTCTATAGGTCTTATTTTCTTGGAAAAAGTCCAAATACTGTAATAGCTATTATCAAATTGTATTATATGAAAAATTATATTTGTAACCTAATGCAATGATAATTACTCAACTCATATAGGACTTTGGATTTGTTATTCAGTGTGTTTGAATTGAAGCCCAGAAATCTCTGAGAATTCCTAGTCTGAATGTGCATCCTGCCAGTCTATAATAAAATAGAGAGAAAATTGTATAGGAAATTATTAGTTAGGTTTATGGGTTTTTTTTAAGATTTATTTATTAATGCATACAAGAACTGGGTACAGGCCAGAGGTACAGGGGAGAAGAGTCAACAGAGACAGAGTGGGGAGCATAACAGGCAGATCTACTGAAATACACTGCTCAGGGGAGCAGCAGGTGAGACAGGAGAGGTCTGCTGCACCATGTGGGTCAGCTCCCTGACTGGGGATCAAACTCATGTTGCAGCGGCTACAGATAGCCTCATAGTGCTATGCCTTAACCCCTTGTGCAACTAGGGAAGACCCTGGACTTATGTTTTTTTAAGCTTTGTGAACAAACTGCAAACATTAAAGGCAAAAAGTTAACATTTATGAAATGTTAAAGATACATAACTTTGAAAATATTTTTCATTTTATCAGTATTTCTTAACTTCCATATCTATGCTTAGTATTGAGGCTAGCAATTAATAAGTACAGTTGTTCATACTTGATATGTTAAAATTAACTAAAAGTGATTTTTTTATAATATTCACTGGACTATGAGATTCTGTTGCACAGTGAGTGATTCTTAAGGAGTATCATAGTTTCCGTTATTAATAACCAAAATATTTCCTTTCTCACATGCTAGGGCTCACCAGGAGAACGTGGATCAGCAGGTACAGCTGGCCCAATTGGTTTGCCAGGGCGTCCAGGACCCCAGGGTCCTCCTGGTCCAGCTGGAGAAAAAGGTGCCCCAGTAAGTAATTTCAAGGAGAAATACATGTTACCACCACCTTGCGCAAGTTATTACTTTTTATTCAAGGGTATTAGCTCTTCATGCACCACTGCATTCTCTCTGCATATGTGTCTGGCATATAAACACACCTCTTTTTATATTTATAATAGGGGAAATTTCAAATTCAATTAAATGAGGTGACATTTTCCCACACTTTATAAAACCCTAATACCTGCAAGGGAGTTGGATATTATTAATGTAAAAGGTCTCTGATTTTGCTCCTTTTAAAAAATAAAGTTGAAGTTTTGATTAAAACTGTGCCTTACTGCTGTATATTAGAAAAGAATGCACTTTTCACTCCTCTTGTAATACAACTTCATTTCCAATCACTTCTATAGTCTGCAAATGAAACCCATAAAAAGTGGTTTCCCGTCTCATGTAATTTGAGTTTCATTCTACCGTGAGTAAGATGAGAAACATGAAAACAATTATTTCATCTCATATTTATTGAATTTTTAAATTTAAATGATTATTAGCACTGTTCCATCCATTAGGTTTTTGTTTCTTTGTCAAGATTTCTTCTTTATTTTGGCCCAGCTTTGGGTTCCATCATGATCATTTTAAAAGGAAAGGACTCTTTCATCTTTCAAGAGTAAAGCACAAACTCGTTCAGTTAATGTACATAAAATCACTGACCATGACATACAAAAGTGTAAGTTTAATGCTCTTGTATGAATATAATCTAGCCTGAACCTATAATTTTCAAAATACTTTTTTATAACTAAGACTTTATTTTCAGCAGGATGATTCAGTTTCAGCAAGTTGCTTTCGTTGTCTGTGCATGTTTTGCCATCACTGTGATATTATTAAAGTGCCTCCAAATTATGATGATTGTTTTCTGTTATCCATTTCCTTTCAGAATTATTTATAATAGTAGAATGAGGCCATGCCACTGTGCGTAGTATTTTTGGGTAACAAAAAAATCACCTTTAATTACTTAGAACTTTTCAAAACAATGTATTTCCAGCTTAGTAAACCTGTGGAAATTTGGGTTTTTTCTGAGCTGTAAACAATGAAAGTTAGTCTCTATCTTCCTCTTACAAATTATGTATTTTTCACCTACTTTCAGAAATTAATGGTTTGTCTATAAAATTTGTATAGTATACTGTGTGCTGGCTGGAAGGAGATTTAAAAATAAAAATTGAAGTTCTTTCCTACAAGTTTATTTAAAAATCCAGGGCACCCATATCTTGGCACAAAGCAATAAAGAATGCATATAGTGGAAAAGGATATATGTTGCTTTTTATACAAACTGGTAGTCTACAAAGGAGAGAAGTCAAGAATTCTATAAAGATAGTAAATTAAGGCTGGGTTTTAAAGTGGTTAACTACCTTGACTTTATGAAGAAAAATATTGACATAATAAAGAAAAAACTGAAAACAATAGTAAGAAACCAGCTTTTTATGGATTACTGACTTGTGAGAGCTGAGTGGCCAGGGTTCTGTTGGTGATTGATAATGTTCTCACTAGGAAGGGAGAGGAAACTCTCTGCTCACCTATCCTCTCTCAATTATTCCTACCACCTACAAAAGTCCCAGTATGTTCATTCTATTGTCCTTTTCTTCAGCAAACAGTTATTGAGAATAAGTAGTGTACATTGTCTTGGGTAGTATTTTTAAAGAAGGTGTTTGTGTAAGAATGGTAGCATAAAATAGTTATAAAAGTGTCGGGTGAATGTACTATAGACTCCCATGCAGAAGTTTAGTAAAGAAGTTCAGATGGAGATGCCTGGGATATTCAGGGCAGTCTTGAATCTATAACTAAACCTAAATGTAAATAAATTCTGAATATCAATTTTAACTCTTCTAAATGTTAAATTAAATGCAACTCGTATAACAAAAATGTTGTATGATAATCAACAGGTTACAATAATAATATCACTTACCACTGACCCAGCTGCTTAGAAGGGGGAAAGTGGAAAAAGAGCCATGAAGATTCACATGACTTATTTATGGTAATAAATGTGACCTATTCTATATCCCCAAATTAATAAATAAATTAGAAACTACTGGGTTGAGGGCTGCTGGAAAGCAGTAAGAAAAAGGAATCTAAAACCTCTTCTAACTTCCTACATTGATGGATGTATTTTGATTAGAAGACTATTTCTTACAAAAAAAGTTTTGTAAAGGAGATACCAGATTTGAAGATTGCAGGTAGAAAATTATGTTGCTGATATATTATTTGGGAATCTGCTGTGGAAATGGAAAAAAAAAAAAAAAGGTAGATCCAAATACAATGAAAGATCAGTTACCTTTAATGGATTAGGCAAAAAGTAGTTGGGAATCTAAGAAAAACTATCGACCATTTAAAGCACATGTGTATATAACAACAGAGAAAATGCTCAGTATCACAGTGGTACTTCTTCAGGGTCATTTAGAATATCAGTAATGTAAGCAACCATATTATTGAATTCCCAGGTCAGACAATGTTGAGGCAGGAGAAAAGATATCTGGATTCTCCCTTTAGAGGGAGTCATAAGGTGGGTATTTTAGAAATAGTCAGCAATAGAAGGAGATAGTAAGAGTATCCATGGGTAATAGAAAAAAATATACATTGACACACCATCAAGTAGGCAAAAGAAATGTCTCCTTTGTTGAATGTTATAAAAGATCAAGAATAATGAGAAATAGAGTAAAAGCAAAAGAGAAAGTAGGATTTGAAGCCATAGAGTGGAGTTCACAAAGAAAGTGACTCCATTTGGAGTGGAACAGGTACATGTATATCACAACAAAAAACCTGATTGCTGAACAAATAGCAGGATAGAAGCTGCAGTACTAATAAATCTTATGCACTGCTTCTTATGGCTATTGTAGAGTCCATACATTCATCTACTTAACCTATCAGTACAAAGGGAGTTAAAGAAGTCAAAGGAGAAAAAGACTGCCATTTGAAGCCTATCAGAATTATTTTTTTTAAGATTTACTTATGCTTATAGAGCTGGGCTGCGGGCCAGAGGTATGAAGGGTGAGAAGATTCACCAGAGACAGAGTGGGGAGCAGAACAGTCAGATCGACTGAAATACTCTGCTGAGGGGAGCAGTAGGCGATGCAGGAGAGGTCTGCTGTACCATGTGCTTCAGCTCCCTAGTCAGGGATTGAACCTGTGCTGCACTGGCTGCAGACAACTTCATAGCACTGTGACTTAACCCCTTGTGCCACCAGGGAGGCTCCTGAAGTCTGTCAGAATTAGATTGAGAGTGCAGTGTTATTTATTTGGCTCATGATTTTGACTGCATAGTTAATATCTCAAAACTACTATTTCCTCATCTCTATAGAAAGCTATTGAAATTAGTTGAAAGATTATTTTCCCCAACACAGCCCAGGATCAGAAGAATTAAATGATAGGTTATTCCTAGATAGAGATTATTTATATAATAAAGGCAGAGAAAAATTAATATTTACTTATGTTTCTAATCTTTGAGATTAAAAAACAAAGTTCACTGCCCTAAACAACACACGCACCCCAAAGACTGAATCTCTCTAATTTACAGACACTCTTATATATAAAAAAAAAAAATTTGATTTTTGGAGTTTAGGCTAGCAAGCAAATCCACATCAAGGAGAAACATCTGAATCAACTGACATGCTTAAAATAGTAAAGTTCATTGTGAACAGTCCAGCTGTTCCATGAGTGTACATTGTTTTGAGATGTTGTAGTATTTGACTTGAAGAAAATAAGAGGTCTCCAAGGGTAACACTGGGGTAAGTTTTATGTAATAATTATGTTGAGTTTTTAAAAATAAGATCATCTGGAATCCAGGAATGAACAAACAGTTAACAATTTAACTTTTTAATGTTGATATTTTCTTATTTTTTGTTGTCATTAATTTATGAGCTAAACAGATGTTCTTAAGTGACTACTCTGAGTCTCAGGTCAGAGAGAAGTGATGGAATGGCAAGAGAGATGCAGTTTTTTCCCTCACACAATTCACTGGGAGATGGGCAATCAGATAAGTAAAGAATCACTAGATACATGTTAATTACAAACCCCTGTTCATGATATGAAAGATATATATATATATGAAAGATATATATATATATATATATATATATATACTGTCTATCGTAGAGCTGGAATCAGGAGCTCACCTGAGACATCAAATTCATGACCCATGTCAAATGATCAGGAGGCATTACCTTAAAAAGAGTCCTCCTAGGAACATTCCAGGTCAAAGTAACATATGTTCAAGCCCAGTGGCAGGAATGGCATGGAATCTAGCTCACATGGAATGGTCCAGAGAATTTGGAAGGAGTAGAACCAAAGCAAAGGGAAGCTGCTGGTGAGCAGCTTGTAGAAGACAAATAGGCCACACCAAAACATAGTCTTTATCTTTGGAATGTTAACAAGAAAACTGACCAGAGAATGTTGATCTGAGGTTCTGATTGGCCATCTGGTAAAAAAAAAAAAAAAAAAAAAAAGTAGGTACTAAAGAAGCGATAAATAACAGAAAGGCAGGAGATTATTTCAGTACTTCAGATGAGGCTAGTATTTCGGAGTAAGGTGTGAGAGGTGGAAGTAAAGAAAAGTTATATATATATATTTTTTTTTTCAAGAGACAAAACAGATGAAACTTAGTCATTGTGAATGAATGGGGTAGTGAGGGAAAGGGGAATGAGAGAGTGTAATACAAATGCAGGGGCTAGTACTTGTGGAATTGCTTGTGTAACAAGAGAAAAAGTGGAAGCTCTGAGTGCTATCAAGAATATCCTTGGTGCAAAACGGACGAAATCTTGACTGTTAGGGAATTATTTGAAACTCTAAATGGATTTTTTTGAAGGAGGATAGAATTCATTTTCAAAGTAAAATGTGGGGAAATACACAAAACATTTTGTTGAAAATGGAGACATCTCAAGCCTATTATAGAGTTGAGCAATGAGCAAATACATTTTATGGCTTTTTTAAGCCTGTCATCCACTGCCCAACTATTTAATAGCACCCATGAAGAAGAGTAAGGACTCAGCAAGTTTATGTAGAGATCAAGCATCTGATTTATCTATATAAATACTTAATTAGAAAATGTGTGTTTGAAAGGAAACTTTTAAGTTGGGTCATTTTATGAACCATAGCCTGAGATTCATAAATTGTTAACATTGATAGCCTGCTTAGTCATGAAAAAATAGAGTGGACTTTTGTGTCCTCATTTGGTCCTAGAAAATATCTTTTTCTTAGAGTATAAAACAATGTCCTTATGGAATAGGGAATTAGAGCAGGAACGACTGTTGTCATTGCAGTTAAAAATTGCAACAAATTTGTAAGTTTCTTACAACAAAATAATGATCTTCTGGATTTTCCATACAGGGTGAAAAAGGCCCCCAAGGCCCCGCTGGAAGAGATGGAATACAGGGCCCCGTGGGTCTTCCTGGGCCAGCTGGGCCTGCTGGCTCCCCTGGAGAAGATGGAGACAAGGTCAGTGGTTTTTGTTGTTGTTGTTTGTTTTGTTTTAAAGATTTATTTATTTATGCATAGAAGAACTGGGGGGTACAGGCCAGAGATGTGGGGGGAGGTCAGAGGATTCATCAGAGACAGAGTGGGGCACAGAGCAGGCAGATAGACTGAAATACACTGCTGAGGGGTGCAGCAGGTGAGGCAAGAGGGGTCTGCTATACCATTTGGAATCCCCTCCCTGGCCAGGTATAGAACTTGTGCTGCAGTAGCTGCAGATGCTTCATAGTGCGGTGCTTAACCTGTTGAACCACCAGGGAGGCCCAAGGTAGGGTGTTTTTAATTCATGTTATAGCCTGTGAAGAATTCGTTTTTTCTCAAGAGTCCTAATTTCAATCATTGTAAAGATGATATGCCAAATCAAAGACAAATCAGGAACACTTTGTAGGGAGGGGAAGAGAATGAGTTGAGGGCAGAAAGAGCGCAAGGGACTAAGATGATGATATACTGGTAAAAGGGTGGTGAGAAATCCATGGGGACCACAATCGATGTCAAATATATATATAAATAAAGGGGAAAAAGATATCATTTCCCATGTTTCCTCTATTTGCTGTGTTCTCAAAGATTTTTTAAGAGTTGAAAAACTAGCATTTTTATTCCCCAAAGTAATGACAATTTTTTGTGTGTTTCTGAAATAAGTATAAAATTTATATAATTAATTGCTTGTATATTCATAGTATCTTGGCTATTGCTGAGTAAGATTAAGAATGAGCCGCATACATATTTGATGATCTTGTTCTCTGTCTTTTACTAGAATATAAAGTAAAGATTTGGTTCTTGGTTCTGCCTATTAGCTGGGTTGTGGTATTTGAATTTTGCATATTTTCTTCTATGAATATAAAGTGGTATAATGAAATCCATGACCCTGTACTCTGATAATGTACATCATTTTAGCATTTGGAAACTAGGGGAAAAAGAGTTGTTGATGAATAGAAATGACATTTTTGTATAAATCAATGTATTTTCACTATCGGGTTATTGTGATGGTATTTCAGATAAAATTGATTTATAAATTAAAAACCCAATTGCAGCATTCCTTTAAGTTGACTTATCTGTCAACTAAAAAGTGAGATACAGTGGGAATCTAAGCTTTTAAAATATATAATCAAAAATATTTTAAAATAGATAATCAAAAAATATTTTAAAATATATAATCAGTGACATGAAAGGCTTGTAGGAGATTATGTTAAAGATACACTTGCTTAATACTGACAAGATAGTGATGACAATGTAATGTAGCTATGGCTTAATGGAGATAAACTTTAACTCACATTTTTTAAATACAGGGTGAAATTGGTGAACCAGGACAAAAAGGCAGCAAGGGTGACAAAGGAGAAAATGTGAGTTTTCTACACTTTACTGTAGAACTTTACTGTATACTTTATTCTTGTAACTACTTTTGCTATTAATCATGGCTATGTCTTCAGAGTATCACTTACTTAGCTATCTGAAGATTATGACTACAATATTACTTCTGAGGTAACTCTTCAATTTGGAACTCAGTTAAATTCTAATAAAACCTCTTTTTAAAGTTATGTGTTAAGTTATGCAAGAATGCCTAAAAGCTTCAGACTAAGGCAAAGGCAAACAGCAGTCCTACCCTTGATTGCTTTTGCATCATTAGTTCAAAATTCCACATGGTATAAAAGACAAATGATGTCTAGTTTTGTAGGAAGATTTGGCCTGCTGGAAAGAGTCCCAGGTATTCCTATAATTCATGAGCCTCCCTTTCAAAACATTGCTTTAAGCACTTCCCCAGCATGCAGCATTTATAGCAAAGACATACTATTCAATCACTGCTTTTTCTTTAGTGCCTGGGCCAGTGCCTGATCTTATCTGTATAAAAAAAAATACATTAAGAAAAAACATGCATTCAGACTATGATGACTATTGAAATCTGTTGCTCAAAATAAGAAGTTTTGATATACTCAGTATAATGCTGAGTTTTGATGTGCTTACATATGAATAAAATTTTAAACTTTGTTACATCACTACTTTTTGTCCGTCTAGAATCCTCAGATCCTAAAATTAGCTTAGAAGATAATGTATAGACAAATTTTCATGTGTTCTTTCCCACTCATACCTATCGCTTTAAAGAAAACTAATATTTTGGAAATTTTCAAATGGAATACTTCAACCTGATTTACATTAGCATAGAAACCCATTTTTAAACCCATTTTTAAATATTCCTTGCATTACCGATGAGAGTGTTTTCAATAACTGCCAATTTAAAATTGATTGCAAATATGCCAGTCTCAGTCTCAAACTGTAAAATAAAACAGTTTATTTTGTTGTTGACTGCACTAAATGCAAAAGACTTTTTTTCAAAGAAGATACTTAATAGATTTTGATCAGCCCAATGTTCTGTATTATACAGCTGAGGTTCTTTTCAGTTTCAAGTTTACTGATGTTTATCTCACTGCAGGGTCCTCCTGGTCCCCCAGGTCTTCAAGGACCAGTTGGTGCCCCTGGAATTGCTGTAAGTATTCCTCATCAGCAAATCTAAATTCTTTTTTTTTAACTTTTGTTTTATTTTTAAGATTTTTATTTATTTATGCATACAAGAGCTGGGGTACAGGCCAGAGTCCAGGGCGGTGAGAGGATTCACCAGACAGAGCCAGGAACAGAACAGGCAGATCATGGAAGTACACTGCTGAGGGGAGCATTGGGCGAGGCAGGAGAGGTCTGCTGCGCCACGTGGGTCCCCTCCCTGGCTGGCAGCAGGGATCGAACTCGTGCTGCAGTGGCTGCAATCTGCTTCACAGTGGCTGCATTGCTTAACCCACTGCGCCACCAAGGAGGCCCAGCAAATCTAAATTCTTAACAGTTTCCTGATTCAATAGATGAGCCGTCAGAAAACAAGTTGCTTTCTCATGGTGCTACGTTTGTTTGCATGCTTCACATTGAATCAAATTTAAATTATCTAATTCAGCTAGTCAATCCTATCTTTAAAAATGAAAAACATTGTGACTTCATCTGAAAATGGGTAATGACCAGTTGAGAAATAATTAATTTGTAGTAAATTCTGAGTATTATTTTTACCTGATTAGACAGCTTTTACTCCATTTTGTAAACATTTGGAAATGAAAGACAGTCATATTTCAAAATAATGTAAAGAAAGCAATTAGATGTGCCATAGCTGATGGAAATTTAGTCAACTTTTTGCTTGGTTAACTTGTAAATAGACCTGCATTGTTTAACTCAAAATATATATTATTTAAAGACAAGCTTCAAAATCATCATTTTTCTGGTTTATGATCATTTTTGTGGCTCTTCTGTAGGGAGGTGATGGTGAACCAGGTCCCAGAGGTCAACAAGGGATGTTTGGCCAAAAAGGTGATGAGGGTGCGAGAGGTTTCCCGGGACCTCCTGGCCCTATTGGTCTTCAGGTAAGATTCCCTGAATTGTACACATCGTTCCACCTGCTTCCTAATTGAGGTATTCTGGTGGATTTAAAGCAAAGTAGCTTTTCTTTGTCCTATGCAGGAACTTGGGTACAATGTTCAACCATATTGTTGGTCTTGCATAAATGTAAATCTGAACTTCAACTGCTTTTTATCAATTACTACTTTTTCTGAGGCATTATTAGCCCTGGTTCTTGTTTCTAGAATACATTTGATTTGCCATAGGCATTTTACCTCCTTTTTCTTCCTCATGTTGTTTTAAAAACGAATTTCAACCTTAAAAGCGCAGGTCTCGTAACAGAAATGACTACCACAGATGCCTAACAAACATTAAAAGCACTTTGAGAAATAGTAAAGTTCCGATCACAACCCCCAACAGAAACTGACAATAACAAGTGTTAACAGTAATAAAATAAATTAATATTAATTGATCTTTTAAATACCTTTAGGTTTTAAAATTGTAATTTATAGTTTATGAAGTACATTTAGGAGAGGAAATACTAAATTACTAAATTTTAATATATAGTATGTTAAATTTTTTTTCTCTTTTAGGCTAAGCAATTTTTATTCAACGATCTCTTACAATTGGACTCAGGCAAAACTTTGTATAGTAGACATCTATTTGAAATATTTTTCCTCCCTTCTATGTGATGTTCACTGCTTCCCACACATTTTGGAAACATCTTTGTTTTTCTACGTTCTTCCATACCTATGTAGTGATTCTCTAAAAAACTGTAAGATTTGATTTAAATGATTTCTGTATATGATGTAGATATTAATTTTGCCACATTGGCAGTGTTAGAAGTGGTTAAATTAACTGCACTTAAAAGTGGGCATGCTGTGGTAAAAATATATCTGAAGAGGTAGGATACTATATTTCTCTATCATGCAGCATATTGTAAACCAAGCAACCTGAACAACAAAAATATTAAAAATATGAATTTGTAGCAAAATAATAGAAGTTGAATTTATGTAAATTCAGTTTTTGACTTTAGTAAGTTACAAACTTGATTTTCACTGTTATATAGCTCCTGTACTTAATAATACAAATTACATTGTAATCAGTAAAATTAATATACTCTAGTCATTATTGTTATAACACTGGGTGTCTGCTAGTGAATATATTATAAATTTTCTGCTCTTATTTAAATACCAAAATATTTCTTCAACATGGAAAATACAAAACTTAATTTTAATATTTGTGCTTAACAGTTTTATATTTATTGTATAATAATGAATAAGCAATCATAAGTGGTATCTCAATATGTGTGATAAGCACATATTTGAGAACAACAAGGCATTAAAAATTATATTGCTAATGGATACACTACCACTCATTCTCTGCTTTTTCATTTAACTGATTACTTAGAATCATGTAAGGATATAATTTAGGAATTTAGTTCTCATGATTAAAGAAGATGCCTCACAGATTATATTTATAAAATATTAAATAACATACTACCCTCATTTCCACCATGTAAGAAATGCTTCTTTGATGAGGATGACTCAAGAAATCATTCATTTAAAAATGATTATATTTTCCCACAGCCACCTCTTTAAATCAGGAATCAAAAAGATGGTAACGTAATTAACATGTTCACAATTGCATCTCCTTTAATTAAGTCTTCGTGGCAGACTAGATATTAGCAATTATAATAGACATAAATAATAATAATAACTAGTATTCTGGTTCAATGACTTGATTTGTCAATTTGATATTTACTGTTTGTCTCCATAATAAGGAGACATATGTAATGGGAGTTCTTGGCCTAAATTTATTTTTTTGATTCATCGCTTAAGTGGTATATGATTTTAAATTCACAGACCTTAAAACAGAACCTCTCCTTGCATAGATTATTCCCTAGGAGAACGTTAGGACATTTGAAAACTGATTAATGCTGGAGTGGCATTTAACACATTTAGTTCCCTGCAACAAGAGAATTTGACTCATTATGTCTCCATTATTTTTAATAAGAACATTCAGTTTTAATCAAATCAAACAATAATCCAATTTCATCAAAAAGAAATAAATATATCTGTCGTTTCTATTGGGAGCTTACTATTAATCTAATATTAGAAATAATCATATGCATGTAAAATATAACATATAAATAGGTTATATATGCTTTGTTATATATATTTATATATATAACATATAAAAAGGTAGATTTGCTATAAAAATAAAAACTATAAATATTTATTCTATTCAATTCAGGGATCTAAAAATCAAGATGCACCCTAAACTAAAAAGAGGTGAAAACCTGGACAATTGATAAAGAATGTGACTATTGATATATATATCATATATATATATCATATATGTAGCTTATAATACATTATGTTTAAGTTAAATTAATGTCATGTTAAATTCATGACCATTTAAGAATAGACTAAAATGAAATATTTATTTCATCTGGGTTAAAATTTACAGGTATCAGAGTTTAGATACATGTGTTCCATCAAAAATTAGAATCTCATAAGTTATGGACTTTGAAATATAAACTTTTACAATTCCAAGTAACATTAGATAGCACAAAATTTAAAACATCATCTGACTAGTCCCCTTAAGAGCCCCTGTGATTCTAAAAGCTATATTCAGATGATGGTTAACAGCTCTGGATGTTCTTATAACACCTTTTCCCAGATATCTAATAGACATTTCAGAGGGAAATTGCAGCACTGTTATATGTTATCTTTTATAAATCAGAAATTAAGATAGGCTCATAAAAATGAATATATTCCCTATTTTTAAAAATTTACAAATATACCCTATAAAATACCCTCTCTCCAGAGTTATGTGAAAAGTAAGTTAAGAACATCTTAGAGGGTTATTGTCAGTATTAAAGTATACAATATAACAGGCTAAGATAAAATAAAATAAAAATATCAAAAAGCATCATCTATGTGTTAAGAGAAAGTATTACTTTTGGAAACACGTTTCAGCTGTTTTAAATGTGTTTGTTTAGGTGGTGATAAGGGACATGCATTGATTACTGTGAGTCATGGGGAATGACTTGTAGACCCTCCAGTTTGCTCTTGTTAATAATTTTTAGAGCTTTTGTGTTTTGTATTATTTAAATACATGCCATATATTACACAGACATTAAAATAAACCTAGAGCATGTAAGTAATAGCACTGAAAAAGATAAGAATTAAAACAATCCATAATCTTACATATGAAAAATATTATTTTATTATTTCTGCCCAATAATTATCTTAACTATTTTAAATACATATATCATAGTTGTAGTTATACCATGTATATTCATTTAGATATTTATTTTATTACTTATCCAATATAATATTAATATTTTGAATATTAGTATAATAATTTCATAATATTCCACCTTAGGTGCTATCTAATTATGATTAGCCTTTTGGAATAATTGAGAATTTTAATTATCATAACCATTTCACTACATATACATATACATTTCACTTCGCTTTTTGTTGACTTATTTTCTAAGAAGTTATTAGTTCCTCATTTAATCAATCTTTTATTGAAGTATTTTTGCCTAGGTTTCTGTTAGCTGCCAGAGATAAAAATTGACACCTGAAAAATCACTGCAAAATAGCTCATGATTTTTAGCATATAATGCAAATATATTCAAAATATTCTGATGTAAAAGAGGAAATATGAACAATTTTGTGTGAGGGAACTAGTTAGGAAAGTTAAGTAGTCAAATAATTTTCCATAAAGATAAAGCCTAGTAAAATTAATGCAACTTGTTTAGTGAGTTTATTCTCTAACAGAACCTCGCCTAAAGCAATTACATTGCAATTGAACAAAATGGAAATGCAGTTGAGAGAATAAAAGTTCAGACCATATTTCTAACTCTGGAAATGTATTGGTATACTTATTTTCAAAGAGTTTTGTCAAAATGGTACCTAAGTTTAGATAAAAGCCTCACTGGGATAGGGTGCTACTCATAAAAGATGGAGAAAATGATAAGGTGTTTTAAATTCCCACATCAAATTATATATTTTAGTTGTTGTAATTAAAGTCGAACTATAATATTATAAAAGCATATTTGTAAATAGAGATAGATTTTATCACATGTAGTCAACATTTGCATTGTAATTATTTTTGCAAATAATTTTGTTAGTTTGTGAATGTTAATTTCTGTGTCTTTGTCTTTATATTAACTTTTGGTTGTCATTTTATTTAACTTTTGGTTTTATATTAAAAGTTTTTCTTAAATACATCAGTCACTTTTATTCTTTTCCTATTATATTTCTTAGGGTCTGCCTGGTCCACCTGGTGAAAAAGGTGAAAATGGAGATGTGGGTCCTATGGTAAGTTTCTAGACTTTAGTTTTTAGTGGATATTGTGCATTTTCAGAGTACCAATATTTTTTAAGGCTCTATAATATGAACAAATTTATCCTAAAGACCATTGCATTTTAGAATGATTTTTCCTATTTCTGCCATCCACTCTACATCTGCCACCATTAAAGTCTTTCATCATCTTGCATTTTCACCTGTTCTCTTTTTCACTTTGGAATAATGTTATAGAAATACACAGCATTCACTGGTTTATACAATGTCATGTGTTTTCTTATTTCTTTGTGTATATGTTAATGAGGTATGTATAAACTGTTATGTATTAGTCTTTATCCCTGAAATTTAATTTAGAATGGGTATAGGTAGATAATAGTTACCCAAGATTTGGATAATTATCAGATATTAACAGTATTAAAAATTGATTGTTTTATGAAGCAAAATGTTAATTCAATAAGGAATTCTGTCTTTGTAAAAAGACTGTGGCATAATTAGTTGCATTTATTGATTTGGTCTTCTTCTCCAAGTGTATGTCAAATAGCTCAACTGAAAAATTTGAAATGCATGTGTTTATTAGGCACTACCTTAGGTAAAGAAACAATTAGCCAAGGTAACTGAAATCTATAATGAAATGTAGTGAATACATTTCCTATATGCTCCTTCCTTTCAATAAACATTACCCTCGATATTTACTCTAAGAATAGATGTTTCAATATTTTACACTTCAGTGTTTGATTTTTACTTCTTTAAATAATGAATAATTGTTATTACAATAAACTTAAAAATAGAGAACATAATTAGCACCACTGATTCAAATAACTGAATAATACTTTGATAATTCTCTCCAGCATCAGAACATAGCAAGTTCCCATTTAGATATTATGGTGTAGTTTTCTAAATTTTTAATGCATTCTCCCTAACTTATAGGTAGGGAGACAGTAGTAAAGAAGCTTTTCAATAATGGTATCAGAATAATTCTGACTTCTAAAAAATGACTAATATCTATTGTTCACTACACACTGATTGTGTCATGACCTTTGAGTAAGGGGTCCAGGTCATGCCTATTTTATTAAAAAAGTGCCCAGAGATAAATTTTATACACAATCAGAAAGAGAAATTTTGCTTTAGGAAGAAAGACAACTAATTAATCCTATTTCTAGTATGTAAAACATAAAATTTGATACAAAATCAAAAATACAAAGAAAAATACTTCTGTATTTTTAGGCATTTGGGTTGTTTCCAGGCCCCAAAATAGATGATTAGATCAAGAAAATGTGGTACATATACTCAATGGAATACTATTCAGCAATTAAAAAAGATAAACTAGACATTTGTAGAAACATGGATGGAGCTAGAAGGCATTATACTCAGTGAAATAAGTCAAAAGGTAAGAGAATAATATAAGATGGCTTCACTAGTAGGAGGAATATAAAGAAACAAACAAAAAACAGGGCTTAAGGAAAAGAACAATAATCAAAAAAATATACAACAAGAAACAAAAGACAAAGACAATTCAAAGGCATCATGAGGGTCGGGGGTGGGGAGGATCGAGATGAGGGCAGAAAGAGTACAAAGGACTGGGGTGATGGTGCTCTGGGAAAATGGTGGTGGGGACTCCATGGGGACTACAATTGGTATCAAATATGTATAAATAAATTAATTAATTAAAAAACAGAAAACACAAACAAAAAATACTTCTGTAGAATTAATTAGCAAGATTAAAATCTACTTAAGCACAATTCCTTGTTCTAACTTTCTATTTCCTTTAAACTATGGCATTCCAGTATATTATAGCATAAAATATTTCTAATTGTATTATAATTCATTGTACCAGGTATTAGCAATATGATTTTCTAATTTTAATCAAATTGTTTTTCCTGCAGTCCTAATTTTCCCATAGCTATTTATAGAGTCATTTGCTAACATGATGCATCAAAAATGACTTCTAACTTTGTTATACTTCACTGGTTATGATTTTATAGGCTGAAACTTCTTTTAGTTTTCAGAATCATAAAACAAAAATATTAAGAAATGCATTTGAGTTTGTTTCTCATAAATTTTAATGTTCATTTCTTACAGGGTCCACCAGGCCCACCAGGCCCAAGAGGCCCTCAAGGTCCCAATGGAGCTGATGTAAGAACTGCTTAATATATATTTTGACTTTATAGTGTGTTCATATTATTTAGTGGCAGGTAATGTCTAAGATACAATGGAGATAACAACACCATTAACTAATGTGGAAAGCAGATCAAGGATCATCTACTTTGTTTTACAGGAAAAGAAACATGTTTTAAGGGAACTAGTTATAATACATATAGAATAGTTATAAGTATACATCCAATATATATTCATTGATAAGTGAGAAATATTTTCCATATTATAATAAACTCCATCAATCAGTTTTATATAATAAATTTTGATTTGCATAAAATAACTGATTAATAATTGAATTGCTTCAAATTTAAACTTTATCTCTGACAATATTAAGAGATAATTTGTAATTGACTTTGATTGTAACTCTAAGTCTAGATTCGTAACACTCTTTAGGTGTGAAACTATCACAGTGGTGTTTATCTAAAAGCTTTGCAATTTGTATTTTAGCCTATAAAGTATGTTAGAGTAATGTGCACTATAATTTGTGTGCCTCCTACCATATAAGACGTTTCCTCTCAATTGCATAAAGATGATTTCCCAAAGCCAAAATCTTGACTATTATTCTAATGTTGCTGAATGTTAAGATATAATGCCATATTTATCTTCCTGTTACTGCTAGCGGGTTTATCAGCTTTTTTCCTGACTTCACCTTTACATAGTGGACAAGTCAATTATTCTTGTCCTTATTGATCTTTATCTGCTTTTTATTCTGGCAGTCTAGACCCAGATATACTAGAAGCAAATGAACTAAAATAACTTCTAGATTTTAATTCTCTTATATAATTTAAAGGCTAAGTGATGACATTTTATAGATTGCATAATTCTTAATTAGCCATTTTTTGTTATACCACACAAGTCTACAAAATCACCTTCTAAAAGTGACATGAAAAGAGAGATTTAAATTATGTTGCAAGTATCAACTGGCATGACTGGACTTAGAAAAATTCATGCTTTGCCTTCATATTTCAATATAAAAATAATGTGATTAGATTATAAATTAAATTTTTGCTTCCCAGTAAATATGACAACTGAGTCAACTGAGTAAAAGGCATCATTTGTCCCATTCTTCACATGACTTAGAATAGTCTTGTTCATATTTCTTTCTTTGAGAATAACTATATATATATATGCACACTTAAGACAGCATTATTTCATTACAAGAATATGGATCAATTGCAATCCTTTTCCTGCACTGCAGGGACCACAAGGACCTCCAGGATCTGTTGGTTCAGTTGGTGGTGTTGGAGATAAGGTAAGAAATGTAGATCTATAGTTTGGAATAGCAAGGATTGAGAACTTTGATACTAGCTAAGATTTTAAGTGCTTCTGACACAGATTTTCTAAGTCTCTTACACGTATGAATCATAGCTCATTTTCTGCTCATAAAATAAAATGCTTTTGTGATAATCTTGCTTTTGATTGCTAGGTATTGTGCTGATTGATGCACATGAATGATTTCCTTTAATCAATACACCTACCCAATGATAATAGCATTATTACTCACATTTTTAAGATGAGAAAGCTGAAGCTTTTAGTAATTTCCTTAATGTTTTGTATTAGAATATGACTAAGTCACGATTCATGTCAATGCCTCTATAGCTGACTTCTCTAAGTGACTATAATGACATTCATTATTGAAAATAGAAAAAAGATTCATAGATACAGGTGACTTAAAAAGGGAAAAAAAGAATCATTCAAATTACAAAAGAATTAATTGTTAATTTTATTATATTTCGAATTATATTTTCATTATTAATACTATGACCTGTCTTTGACACTTTTCAAAATAGCTGGCATGTGCCACAACATCGGAGTTCAAAATTGCTTTCTTTTCTCATAAACACGATTCATTTAAAATATCTGCTCTTCTTTTTATAAAAATGTCAAAATGAGTTTCTGATTTCTTATTTATGCATTCATGCTCATTTCTTACTGGGATTTTCAAGAAGAGCATTGACATTTGCTACATTTAAAAACAAATTGTAGAACTGAAGCTCCGGAGGGGGAGGTTTGAATTGAATGCAGTATGGACTATAATAGCATTACCAACTCCACCAGCACCAACATTTTCTTTTGAAAGATTTATTTATTTATGCATTGGGGTGTAGGCCAGAGGACTGGGGGGTCAGAGGATTCACCAGAGACAGAATGGGGAGCAGAACAGGCAAATTTACTGGAATACACTACTGAGGGGAGCAGCGGGCAAGACAGGAGAGGTCTGCTAGACCATATGTGGGTTATCTTCCTAGCTGGGGATCAAACTCAGCCTGTAGCAGGATCACTCAGAGTTAACCCCTGTACCACTCGGGAGGCTCCGGTGACAACTTTGTTGTTGTTGTTTTAAAAGATTTATTTATTTATGCATACAAGCACTGGAGTACAGGCCAGAGGTATGGTGGGGGGGGGGGTGAGAAGATTCACCACAGAGAGCAGGGAGCAGAACAGGCAGATCAACAGAAGTACACTGCTGAGGGGAGCAGCGGGCACAGCAGGAGAGGTCTGCCACACCATGTGGGTCCCCTCCCTAGCCGGCAGCAGGGATCGAACTCATGCTGCAGTGGCTGCAGTCTGCTTCATAGTGCATTGCTTAACCCACTGCGCCACCAGAGAGGCCCATCCGGTGACAGCTTTGAATTGGTGGTTGGTGTAGTCTGGTAACATACTTCTAAAGAGGCGTGAACCTGTATGTCTGACTCATCTATAGTATAAACTTATATTATCTCAAAAAGAAAAAAAACTAATATACAAACTATAAATAAAAAACAAGCTATCTCTGAGAGAATATTAAATTTCATAAAATATATAGTGAAAAAAGTCATTTTCAGCATTTGCTAATTATTAATTAAATGATATCAGAAGCTTAGCTTTATCCTAATCTTAAAAATGATTTGTGGCTTGGTCTTAAAACTTCTTGATTTATCTTATGCTTAAATTCATTTATTTTAATTAAAGAATTTGAGCCTCAGGAAAAAAATTGTAATAGGCTTAGAATGTAATATTTTGATGTTTATTTCTGTTCAGTATCCACATTCTAGTGTTTTGATTGTGGTTAATCCTAGATGATTAAATAGTTTCTTAATTACTAAATGAGAAAAATTTTAGTTATCTATTATTTATTATCTAAACAGTCTAGTTTTCTTTTTATTTCCAATGGACCTTGTTATGCTCTTGAAGCTTTGTGTTGAAAGTCGCACAGATTGTGATTAATCCTATATAATTAAATAGTTCCTTAGTTACTAAATCAGAAATATTGAACCTTTTTATACTCTAATTTTTTTAAAAAGATTTATTTTATGAATATAAAACTGGGGTACAGGCCAAAGGTGTTGGTGGTGAGAGGGTTCACCAGAGACAGAGTGGGAAACAGAACAGGCGCATCAACCGAAATACACTGCTGAGGGGAGCAGTGGGCAAGTCAAGGTCTGCTGTGCTGTGTGCCTCAGCTCCCTGGCCTGGGATCAAACTCTTGCTGCAGTGGCTGAGGATTTTTCAAAGTTCTGGACTTAACCCCTTGTGCCACCAGGAAGGCCCCTTTTTATACTCTTAAATTTAAAGTTTTGTGTTGAAAGAGTGCACTTGAGTTAGTGGTGGAATTGAAGGAACCCCTTTTGTGAAGGTCAGGTGTCATGAGTACAGCCAGGTAAATGACTGGTCTCAGCTGGTGGGTGTGGCTGTATTAGGTGAAGAAACCCCCCCCCCCCCCAGGTTTCCTCTTTGTTCCCTCTGCATCACCTCCTCTGTACTCATGTCCTTTAAATTGTTGTGAGAGCTAATCCTTAGTTTTAGTTTTGCCCACACAGCAAATTCTAAGACCATTTAATCATTTAATAGCCTTTTCAGCTTATTAGACTTGTTCCCTAAAGTTTTGGGGTGCAGTGGGAACATTTTAGAGTACTTTGGTTGTTGCTTTTATACTTTTATCTTCTGTGTTACTCTGAAAGATAGACATGAATGCCAGATGTTTGGAGTTTTGGGGAACTCCCTTTCCATATTGTTTCCATTTGTTTAAAACCTATCTGGTAACAGCTTGCCAACTTTGAATCTTAAGAGAATGATTTGGTGAATCAGGATGGTGATCCAACTTCTTAAAATTCAACTGTGCCTGATTTTAAACTTATTTCACAAAAAGGCATAATCTTTTCTTTATTAAAAAAAATTCTATGTGACAAAGAGGCAATAGATAAATTAAACGAACTTTTTTTATTTTTCCTCTCAACTCTGGGCCAATATAAATTGCTATAAATTCTACATAGACTGATCCTGACAAATGCTCTGCTATTTCTATTTTGGAAATGTTATTCCAAGTTATTCATTAAATGAAAGAAAAGAAGGGAAAAGAAATACTGATATCCTTTAGTCATATTACATCTTGCATAAATATGTTTAACCAGTTTTTCATGTAATATGTATTTGTTCTGGTTGGTTTTATACTTCGATGATTTATACTCCTTAAACAAGAACATGTATCAGAACAGTACCTAAAGATTTAAACATATTTGATAATTTAGACATACAAAAAGTTAATTTTATCTGTATTTTGAAAAAATGAATAAGAATGCATTATTCTAAAATGAAAAGACTTTAGATAACCACCTGTCTTTTATACTTAAATCTGTCTTTTTGTCATCTCCCGTGTCCCTCATTTAAAAATAAGCAACTTAGGGGCCTCCCTGGTGGCGCAGTGGGTTAAGCAACACACTATGAAGCAAACTGCAGCCGCTGCAGCACGAGTTCGATCCCTGCTACCGGCCAGGGAGGG
>JAGFMF010011828.1:3777493-3819284 GCA_019455555.1 Galemys pyrenaicus
CTGTGGTGAATCCTCTCACCCCCCCACACCTCTGGCCTGTACCCCAGTGCTTGTATGCATAAATAAATAAATCTTTAAAAATAAATAAATAAATAAAAATAAGCAACTTAAATTTAATTTTTTTCCTGGACACCAGTTAAAAGGGAACAATAAAATATGCAGGGGGTGACTATTTTTTTGACTAGTAAAGCTATTTTCTGACCAAATAGCAGGTGGTTAAAAATAGTTATGTCTCCTTTATCCTAATTTCTGTGATATATCTATGGGTTAATGTGGTATATAAGAAAATATCTCACACATGACCAGTTGGTTTCTGTTATTTATTTTTTTCCTAAGATTTATTAAAGTATGATTCAATAATAATTAGTTGAATTTAAGATATACAAGTTGATATTTTAATATATGTACAAAATACATTGTGAAATAATTCCACATTCCAGGTAATTAGCATATCCATCACCTGATATCCTTTGTTTCACTGTGTTGGGAGAACACTTATGATCTATATCTCCTCTAGCAGGTTTTGAGCATATTATTCAGTATTGTTAATTGTAGGCATTTTGACATCCTTTAAATATCCAGAATTAAACTTTTAGCACAACTGAAATTTCATACTTTTTGATGAATATTTCCCCATTTTCACACTCCTCAGTCCCTGGTGACCACCACTTTGCCCTCTGCTTACTTGAGTTTAAATATTTAAATTCTAAATGTAAGATCATGAAGTATGCTGTATATATTGATATATTCTATGCATAAAGCATTTATTTATTTATTATGCATAAAGCATTTAAAATGAACATTTTACAATTGACTTGAATGGCAAACTGTTGAAATTTTATTTCAAAGTTGAATAATAGCTCATAAAAATTGTACTTCTATATCATTCCATCATACTGAGATAGCTGAATGATTCATTGCTTTATAAATAATGCAAATGCAATATTTTACTTGTAAGGTTTATCTAAGATATTTATTTGGAAATACTTGCTACTCATCTTGAGGAGAAAATAATTTATAAACAGTAATACAATTAATAAATTTGATAGTGTTGACCTTTACATAGATAATTCTGGAAGTTAAAACACATATATATTATCAAAGATTATGAAATTTTGTATATAAAATGTTCTGTGCACTGTGTTTATATTCACTGTAATACATCTCAAACCAATTTATGAGCAGTAGTAGGGATATTGAAAACATCAGAGTTAATAATTAAAGGAAAATCAGGACTTACACTTATTAAAAAAAGTTCAACTTCAATTTTTCTGGTGCTACTGATTTTTGTATAGAAACATAGTAGGTGAATGTACTGTATTATTTTGGTAGAAGTATTACTTCTAGAATATAATATTTTTATTCATTTCTAAGTGGGAAGCATTAGTAACAGACTTCCGTAAATAAAACCTTCCAGTCTAAGAGATTTATTTGTTTGCTGAGCTATGAAATAGCCTTCCATATCTATACTGGGAAATAATTAAGTCTATCAAATTTATAATACCTATATCCTCAAAGATATAGGATGTAGAAGTTGATTTCTAATCAATAGTTCATGAGTTCAGAAGAAGATTCACAGTTGAATTGTAATCTTTTAATACATGTATTGAAAAGCAAGCATCTAAAGACATTTAGAAAAAAATAGGAAGGATTTAAGGAGTAAAAATAAAACAGCTATTGAAATTACTGCATTTTGAGATTTGAAGCAAGACAATAAATATATAGTGAAAATGCTAATATTTGTATGTTAATATATGTGTATAAGTATGTATAATACATATGTTTATTAATGCTTGACATATATACTCGTTAATAGAGTCATGTATATGTAGTTTCAAAATTACTATCAAAATATTGTGAAAAATGAAGTTAACATGCTGTCTGTTATCTCCTAAGCCACTTTATTACTAAACATTTATTGGCATGCATAAATAATCCAATATTTTTCTTAAAATCAATTTAAGAAATCTACCACAAACATGACACTTCATTGTGAAAATTCCAAAACTTTTCCCTCAGCTTGAGACCAGCCATATATAATCATTATTATATAGTGTTGAGGTTCTAGGCAGAACATTTGGGGCAAAAAAAAAAAATAGGTAACTCCTGGCACCCATAAAATCAAAGGCACGTAGAGATTACAATTGCAAAGTCATCTTTTTTTCTTCTCTAACAAACAATATAGTTGTAATGTATCAATTGCAAAGGAATTACATGCAAAGAACTAAAATTTAGCAAAATTACTGAATTAAAGATCAACATAATAATCAATTTCATTTATCTATATTGGTAACAAATAGAAATTAAAAATTTAAATATTCCATTTTGCATCAAAAACATTCAAGTATCTAGGTTAGTAAGTATAAGATATTAAATAACCCTAAACCAAAAATAACATTATTGTGTTATTAAGGAAGATGAAAATAAACAGATATATCATGTTTTTCATAAATTGGACAAAATCATTTAGATGTCAGTCCTCCTCAATTGTTGCATGAATTCATCTCAACCTCTGAAAATGCCAGGAAGTCATTTGTAGAAATGACAATTTTTAATAACATTTATATGGAAAATAATAGTTGCCATTCAATTTCGAAAAGCAGTTGAGGAAGACTTAACTGTACCTTGTATAAGGCCTATTTAAAGCTAATTATGGGGCCTCCCCTGGTGGCACAGTGGGTTAAGCAACGCACTACGAAGCAAATCGCAGCCACTGCAGTACAAGTTCGATCCCTGCTGCCAGCCAGGGGGGGGACCCACATGGTGCAGCAGACCTCTCCTGCTATGCCCGCTGCTCCCCTCAGCAGTGTACTTCTGTTGATCTGCCTGTTCTGCTCCCCGCTCTCTGTGGTGAATCCTCTCACCCCCCCCACACCTCTGGCCTGTGCCCCAGTGCTTGTATGCATAAATAAATAAATCTTTAAAAAAATAAATAAATAAAGCTAATTATGGCTACTGATATTGACGCAAGGACAAATTGTCCAATGTAACATAAGAGAGAATCCAACCCTCTACTCCAAAGGTAGCATACATTTGAAAAATTACAAAATAGGTGTACCAATTTATACCCCACAGAAATATTTGAAAATTCAGTTAATTCCACATCCTTGCTAACATTTGAATCTGTTTTTCTCTTTTTAAACATTATACTAATGTGTTACAGTATTGTAAAGCAGTGTTACCTTGATAAAAAATACAATAAAAAATAAAGTAGCACTGTTAGAAAATTTATAAGATATCTTGTGTGACCTTGAAGTAATAAAAGATTCCTTTTCTCAATACAACCCAAAATGCACTACCTCTAAAAGAAAAAATTAGTAAATGAATTGTATTGACACTATGAACTTCACTTTATTAAAAGTCACCACTAAAGAGTGAAAAGGAAAGTCTGACTGTGGGGTAAGGAATTTCCAACTTATGTGTCTGAAAAGAACTTATTAATCAGTGAGTTAAAGTATTGAAAAGAAGTCTTGAAATTGTATCCCGTAAGAGCATATCAAAATGGTCAATATAAGTATGAAGTAATAAGCATATGAAAACATGTGGAGCTTTGAGGCAACTTAGATGGCAATGCATATTAAAAGTGTGACACATAGTATAATGTTTAAAAAGGGAAAAACAGACGCATTCAAATGTTAGCAAGGATGTGGAATTAACTGAATTTTCAAATACTTCTGTGAGGTATAAATTGGTACACCTATTTTGGAAACTCTCTGGTAATATCTACTAAACTGAAAACATGCACAACATATGACTCAGAAATTCCACTCCTAGATATACTGAAGTAGTTACATATGTTCACCTGAAGATGTGTCACAAATACGTTCATTGTAGCAATGTTAATAAGAGTCCAGTGTTGTAACCATCAAGAACTGATAAGTGATCATATAGTCTTTCTTTTTTTTATTTTTTAAGATTTATTTATTTATGCATACAAGCACTGGGGTACAGGCCAGAGGTGTGGGGGGTGAGAGGATTCACCACAGATAGAGCGGGGAGCAGAACAGGCAGATCAACGGAAGTACACTGCTGAGGGGAGCAGCGGGCACAGCAGGAGAGGTCTGCTGCACCATGTGGGTCCCCTCCCTGGCTGGCAGCAGGGATAGAACTTGAGCTGTAGTGGCTGAGGTTTGCTTCATAGTGCATTGCTTAACCCACTGTGCCACCAGCGAGGCCCTCATATAGTCTTTCAATAAAACTTTATACAGAGATGACAAGTAAAGAACAGCCTGTATACAACAATGTTGATGCATCTCTCATGCAAGAGAAACAAAAAAGCCAGACTCAAACTATTCATTATGGATGTTTTCGTTCATTTAGTATTCAAAATCAGGCAGAGTTAATATATAATGTTTAGGAAGTTAAAAGTTGGTTGAGGTGAACTGACAGAAGGGAGTGGATGTGGACATGTAGGAGTCTTAGATCCCTATGAGCATGAATTCACAAAGTCACCTTAACCAGCACATGGAGAGTTTACTAAGAGCATTTTTTTAAAGATATATTTTATTTATTTATGCATACAAGAACTGGAGGGTAGGCCAGAGTTGCAGGGGGTAAGAGGATTCACTAGAGACAGAGTAAGAAACAGAACAGGCAGATTGACTGAAATACATTGTTGAGGGGAGCAGTGGGTCAGACAGGAGAGGCCTACTGCACCATGTGGGTCAGCTCCCTGGCCGGGGATTGAACTTTTGCTGCAGTGGCTCCTGATAGCTTCCTAGTGCTGAGACTTAACCCCTTGAACCACTAGGGAGTCCCTAAAAGAGCCTTTTTAAAAGGCCACATGTGGCCTGTGTATTGTCATTTGCTGGGATTTCAATTTAGTGGAATAATCAATAAACGTAATCACAATATGAATATTGATACAGTACAAGTGTACAATTTGTTAGGGAATATGCAGATATATTTTTGTGCATTTTGGTGATAACCTAGATTACTAAATTGGTTATTAACTACTTACTGAGAATTGTACCTCACCCCATCCAGTTCTGCCTTCTTATGAGACAGGTAAGTGTATCTAAGTCAGTAATAGAAAAAGTTCTTCTGCATATTAGTGTCCCAAAACATTTTAGATAATATAATGATTTAAGAGCTAGTCTAAACTCAGCCTAAGGGTCAGCCTAGTCTAAGGGTCAGCCCTGAATGTAGTTTTACAAATGTCAAACATCATTTCTATGCTCTGATACTCTTTTGGTCTCTTCTTTACATACAGGGTGAACCTGGTGAAGCAGGGAACCCTGGCCCCCCTGGAGAAGCAGGCACAGGTGTAAGTGTTCTCTTATTGTCAGTGTAAGGTGTAATTGATTCAGGTGTTTATTTCAGTGCACTTGATATTTGTCACATAACTCTTAGCTGAAACTCAAATTATTTTCTTTCCCTGTCCAGCCCTTTAGGATTAATCACAAGTGCAGAACTTTATTGTTTAGTATTTTTGTGTATCTTCTGTCTATTTTGACAGACATAAGAAAGTCACATTTGCTTAGGTGAGAAGTTTAAAATTACAAGCTATTTATTGTATAGTTATTTTTGGTAGCCTGTTGACAAAAGAAAGAAACAAAAACACCCAGTAAACATTCGTGAATTCTGTAGTATCATATCATTACCCACGTTACTTTCAACCAGATGTTAATTCATCCCCAGAAAACCTTTGGGAATGTCTGGAGACATATTTGGTTGTCAAACTTGGAGGGATGGCAGCTGTTGATATTTAATGAGTAGAGATCAGGGGTGCTGTTGCCATGTACAGGACAGCCCCCCCACACACATACACACAGCAAAGAAAGCTCTGTCCCAAAAGACTGCAATTAAGAAACTCTTATTTAGAGCTCATGAGATTTTCTTGCTTTTTCTTACATTGTGTAGGGTCCCAAAGGAGAAAGAGGAGAGAAAGGAGAAGCCGGTCCACCTGGTGCCGCTGGACCTCCTGGTGCGAAGGGACCACCAGGTGACGATGGCCCTAAAGGTAACCCGGTGAGTGAGCTTGGTCCTCCTGTAAGTGGCATCTATGTCAAAACCATTATGGAACTTTTCATAGAAAAGTTGGGAACAAACTTCATATATTGGGAACCATAGGAAGCTGACCTATAGTTGGTGAAATTGACTTATCATTATTTTATATATTCCTAGGCATCTCAGTTGACTTAATTTTTTAAATAATTTGTAACAGAAGAAAAATATTCCCATGTGGTTTGCATGGCTTTTACCTCTTAAATTTCAGAAAATCATGATTTTATAAATATGTTTTATTTATTTTGTTTCCTTTAAAAATATCACCCTAGGGTCCTGTGGGTTTTCCTGGAGATCCTGGTCCTCCTGGGGAACCAGGTCCTGCGGTAAGTATGGAAAAATAAAGGAATTATTTTGGTGAAGACGTTTCCATGTCTCTATGATCAATTGTTAAAGAAATGGCTTCATTATATTAAATGAACACAACAAATAGAAAGAAAATACAAACTGCATTCACATCCACTACAACAAAATTAATATAGTTGGAGTCTAGTAGACTTCTGCTGCATGATTGTTCTTTTCATCTGGGTTTCCAGATTTTGCTGGGTTGTACAAACTAATTATGTAAGTAGCATTTCAAAGTTATAGGTTCTTCACTTTCATCTCAGTCTCTTCTGTAATGCAAATCCTACCTCAAATTTACCATATTTGTTCATGACAAAAGCATGTATCACTCCTGAATACAAACTACATCCTTTCCTTTTCCTAAATCCAGAATAAACTATATTTTAAATTTAAGATAGTAGTAACTTCACAGATCTTCATTTGTGAGAGATACAACACAGTCCTTAAAAAGAAAGAATATGATACTTTTTTGTTTGTCCATCTGGTAATATGCTAAGACTATAGTACTTTTTATTCGGATAAAATGCAACTAATTGTGTAAAATAGCTGAGTTCATTTTCTGTTGCCCATTTATAGGGTCAAGATGGTGTCGGTGGAGATAAGGGTGAAGATGGAGATCCTGGCCAGCCGGTAAGTGAGCACACCATTTTTATTTAATCTTTCATTTGACTTGAGACACTTTAAAGCAGTAATAAAATATGATCAATCATTCAAAAGCATAGCACTATATGTAATATTTTTCTCGAAAGATAGCAGTTATGCTTGCATTCCAGATTAAAGTCAATCTTAAGTGTTTACTTGTTATTTAAGTAATATAAACAACAACAATAAAAAATGTAGTTATACCTTACTAATGGTTCTGTCTTACTGTATCAAATCCATCTAGCTATCTGTGTTAAAATAGAAAGTTATTTTAAAAATGCAAATAAGACATAAGAAAGCCAAATAAATAGTGTATCGTTAGTATGAATTGCTTCAAACACTAACCTAAATTAACTCAACGTAATATAGGACTATTTTTTTCAATGTGGGGGTACTTTGGCCACATGAGTGTTTTTAGACAAATAATGAAGGACACTAATTTATGTAGGTGTCAAATATACACCTAGCACAACATAACTTTGAATCTAGCGTCTTCTTCACTGAATATTTGCAGAGATCTAGGCTTATTCTGTGTGGAGAAGACTCGCAGGTCATATCCCAGTAGATTGCATTCTCCTTAGCACAAGAAAAACTTTAGAGTTTTTTGTACGGTTTCATAAATGTATGTAATATGAGTAGAATTATTAGTCATATGACTCAATTAAATGGTATGTCTCTTAAATGATTTCCAGATAGAAACTAGTACTTTCTAAAAGAACACAGTTTAACAGAAGGAGTCTGATTCACTTTTTTCCAACTAGGAAGAAGTTTTCTTATGAATTTACCAGTTCTAAGTAAAGGTATGCAGAGGAAACTTAGATATCTAATGTAGGGCTGAGAGTTTTCTAGCAAAGACAGAAGTGGGGAAATGAAGAAATATTGGTTTTAGTTCAGAGTTTAAAAAGTGCTATGGGCTGTGATAATTGCTTAAAAAGCATTTTTTGCATTTTATAGGGTCCTCCTGGCCCATCGGGTGAGGCTGGTCCACCAGGCCCTCCTGGAAAAAGAGTAAGTTTTAAAAATTTTCTATATGAAGCATCTATTCATTATCTACTATGTGTGGATAATTTATATGTATATAAATTTAAATATAAGCTATATGCAATACATTATAATATAATTCCTAGATAAGGGTAATTTTTAAATTTGTTGAAACACTGATTAAAACAGAACACACTTTACCCATTTCTGTGTCACAATGAAAGTAATTTCCCACCTCCCTCTTCTTAGGTCTCCTCTTGGTACAAGTGTCATAGCTGTTGTAAGAATCGGATGGTACCCTTTAACATCAACTTAGGGTGCAGGGGCATGAGATGTAACTATAAGGTGGTAGATCATATGAATTATGCATTTTGAAAACAGTTGAATGCTTAATATTTTAAGTAAGTATGATCTGGAGGAAATAGAAAAATGTAAATGTATCAAAAAATTAGGTAGAAAATAAGGCATTAAGATAATGTATTAGCAAAATTTTGAACTTTGATATGCTTACATAGGTCAATGATTTCAATGTAGAGAGAGCTAAAAAAAAAAAAAAGAATCCATAGAAGCATCGGGAAGTAATGCATTTACAAATTGAGAGAACTAGTAAAATACTTAACTGACTCTTTCCATTATCTTTTTTTTCTTTAACATCATTTAAAAGTTCTTTAGTGGGACTTCTCTCTTTGATTTTTGATGAATATTTTTAAATAAGCTCATGAAAAATTGTAGGGATGTTCTATCCTCTCATTTTAAACAATTTATACAAATATGATGAGCTATTTTAATCCCCACTCCAGTCACTGTAAACGAAATTAGAAGACTCTGTGTCCATGAATTATTAATGACTTGAGAATGGTGATGACTGTGCATTGCCTACAAAGCTATTTACATTCATTTTGATACAGCAGAAAAATCAACCTTAGGTCAGCCCAATTGAGCACTATCGTGCAGGCTTTTCTCTTTAAAAATGTGGCATCATTAAATCTAACCTGAAAGCTATTTAACATGATGTGTTCAGTTGCATCCTATATTAGATTTGGATAAACTGACAGGCTTAATTGACTTTATATGTTTTACACAAAAGTCTGTTTTCATCAGCAGAGTGAAGTATATTTTTAATAGTGTGAAAGATTAGTCTCATGTCAACAATCCTATTATTAAAACTATTATTTGCTCTGGTTTAACACTAACAATTAATGTTTGTACTCTTTTAAATTGAAATCAACCAAATCAGTTAATTTAGAGCTCTACCTTAGCCTGTAAAATAGGTGGTTGAGTTGAGAAAATAAAAATGCAAATTATTTACTTAGGTTTTGCTCAACTTATAAACCAACATCTTCACAGCTTACTATCAGCATAAAGAAGTCCTGAAAACTGTTGCATTAGAATCTAACAAAACTAGTTTTAAGTCCTTCTTTTGCTACCTGGAATTTTGATTTAGAATAAGTTCATTTCTTTGAATCTCAATTTTTTCATTTATTAAATGAGCACACTATTTTTTGCTGAAATGAGAACTAAATTAAATTAATAAAATTATGTTTGAAGCATCATAACCAATACATTTATCTGGAGCTTAAATGGTGGCAATATTTATAAAGTAAATGAACATACTAAACAAAATATACAAGTAAAGGGAAGATTAAGACATCTTTATTAAATTTTCTGTTGTATAAATTGAAAGTTTATTAATAATAAATTCTTAATAATTTCCAGGTAGGTTTACTTTTGTTTGTTGTTGACTTTTTCTTTGACAATAAAATGATTCATATTAAACTAACTGGATGACACAAAAGTTTATGAAAAATTAATTACATTTTCAAAGGACTATTGTGACTGTTAAATTGACACATATTTGTATAATTTATGTTAAATTTGTACTATTTATACTTTAGTGCCTGTTTATGTAAAATGATGCATCAAATTATAAAGGAAGTTCCTATGAGAATTATTGCCCAAAAAGGGAGGATTTAACTTTTCAATAATTGTGTGTATTTTGATAATGTAGATTTGCCAAACAATAGGGTTTCAGACTAGTTTGAAAAAACGTGTGATTTAATGGAGTAAAGGGGAAGGAAGTACTTGGGAACTTAGGTGTACTGTACAGACATGAGGTATTCTTTTATAGAGTGGGCAAACACAGATCATCTTAGTCCACCAGGCAATTGTGCAGGGTGAATTTGTGAGCTGAAACTCATGGAAGAATTCTGGCCTCACCAGCCTTTGCTCCATGAGCAGAGCAATGTCATTTGTGTCGTAGTCAACTAAATGTCACCTTAGTGCAAACAGTAACATAGTATTATGAAATAGTTATAATATATGATCTATGCACTTGTGATTCAAGAGAACAAAGAACTGTCTTACCATGTATTTCCCTTTAGTCTAGTTAGAATATGTAAATTCCAGTAAGCTTTGTATATATTTTGTGAAAATGAACATCTTTTCTGTCCTTAGGATTAGAGGCAACAGAAAAGTAAACCAACTTAACAGTTTGACTATAGCATCTTATAGCAGAGTAGTAATGATTAACAATGTGTTCAAAATATTATCACTTTTTTCCATGAGCGAATATTACAGATAAATGATAACAAGCTTTCCTAATAGAGTATTGATCAGAATGTTGTGAGTGGCAGTGATACTGAAAAGCAACATTTTAATAGTTATTGAACAAGTAGGAAAATTAAGTTGTCATTTAATATGCATGTACAGTCTGTCCTGCATTTATAATACTTAAGAATAAATGTATATAACCCTAAGGTACTAGAAGATTATAAAGTTAGTATTAACAAGTCAAGGATTTTTAATACTCAAATTACTATAGTTGTTTGAAACCAAGTTTAGTTTCATGACCTTTTATTGAAAATAAAATCCTAGACCTGACTATAATAATTTAAACATTGCAAATTGAAAATTTATATATTAAATAGAATTTTGTGAAATCTAACATGTCCAAAAGAACGTTCATAATAAAATTAAAATAATAACTGGTAATATTTATTGTGTAGATACAGAAGAAACTTTACATATGTGTATACATATTTATATATTTGTAATTTCGTTGTATTAAAATTCTCTAGGCTTTTCAAATATTCTTGGATTTTCTTTTCTCACTTGCAAAGAATAATTATTTTTTAGACAGTGACTTGCTTTTCAAAAAAACCCCATATATTTAAAAATCTGCAAAAAAACTATAAAGTTCATGTGACTAGATGCAACTATTTCAGGACAAAACCCTATATTTTATGTCACTAGTGGTATAAGAAAAAGCATTCATAAACTAAGGAAAATTCCTTTTTTCAACTGAATTAAATAATACCTACTCCTTAATTCTTAGTCAGGTTGTTTTAGCCACTTTGTGTTAGGTTAATATTTTAAACATCACACCAAAATAAAGTGTGACTCAACATTTTAACACTAGAAAATATTTGAAGCTTATGCTTTAACATAGAATTCCACTTGCATAAATAGTATGAAATTAAAAAGAAGCACTTAAATTTCAATGCATATATTAACATATTGTTATAGCTTCAACACACTGGTTATACTATATATACATACAAATATAAATGTAATTTCTTAATTTGGGTTTGAAGCACAATAGATATCTAATAATAGAAGAAGTTACAGTGATGATATTGAAAAAATAATTACTAATGATGTCTTAATTTACCCTCTCAGAGATAAATGAGTTCACAAACTCTGTTTGATGAAGTGCTTGATATTCATTTTTAAAGTAGATTTAAGAGACCATATGAAACACTAGCTTGTATACACCATAAGAATATTAATATAGCATCTGAAAGAGAGAAAGTCATCCTCTGGCCTCACCTTATTCTCACCAATTAACACCAGTGTGACTACTCTCTCCAACCTCCAACCCCAATCTCAGTTGATAATTTTTATTCCATTCACTGGAAAAATTGAAGTAGACAAATGAAAACAAGAAAGAAAATGCAATGCAGCTTCTTGGAGATCAATTAAAATTCTTTTTTAATCTTCTTTATATCTGAATTTTTACAGAAAATTTTAAAAATCAGATTGAATCTTAACTCCTGTTAAATAAAAACAAAAATTCTGACAAATAATTGAAGTGAAATACATATTTTAGTATAATATTAAAATTTTATATTTCCTGATATGAATTATTGGTATGATATATTGTAGAGATTTATAGGCCAAGTCCACTCTTATTTTTGTGGACTATCAAATCAAGTGCCCTGCTTATGTTGAACTGAAAGATTGCATAAAATGCCACAAATACAATTATCACTCAGTGTAATTTAAAAAAAACAAAATTTAGAAATCATGCTGATTATTATATTTCTACCTTGAAAAATCATTTTATTTGATTCTATGAATATTACATATTATGTTATTCATTTCTATGACATTATGTTACAAGTTCTAGAATTACCGAGTATCATATTTCCTATATGGCTACATAAATGTAAGAAGGAAATTTCAATATCAGATTTCAAGGTGCAATTCAGTATTATAGGATTGCATTATCCTGTATACTTTTAACTTACTTTATTTTTAAAAAAAGATTTATTTATTTATGTTTACAAGATCTGGAGTACAGGACAGATGTGCGGGAGGGGGAGTAAGAGGAGTCGCCAAAGAGAGTGGAGAACAGAACAGGCAGATCAATTGAAAGAAATACACTGCTGAGGAGAGCAGTGAGCAACAGGAGAGGTCTGCCATACCATATGGGTCACCTCCCTGGCCAGGGATCAAATTGTGCTGCAGTGGCTGCACATAGCTTCATAGTGCTATGACTTAACCCCTTCTGTCACCAGGGGGGCCTCTTTTTAATCTACTTTAAATCTTCTGCTTCAAACTAGTTTTAAACATGGAATTTATTTTGTGTAATGAATAGCATTATATAAAAAGTAATTCATCGACAAGGTTCTACAAGTGTACTTTGAAAGTCTATTTTGTTAGATGTGATCCTTAGGTTACTCATATATTGAAAAATATAGGTGGAATACTTTAATGAAGTATAATGCTATCTAATAATTTTAGATAATATGACAGTGTCAGTATGTGCACAGTCTGTATCTTGGGCACTGTCACAAATCATTTATACTCATCAACTCATTGAATTCTCATGATGACTGTGGGAGATAACTGCTATTATTAGCATCATTCAGGCAGAGAAGTAAACTAAAACACTAACAGGGTGTGCAAGTTGCCAAAGACCACACAGCTAGTGACAGAGCCAAGATCTGAAGTCAGTTATTCTGAGCCTAGGCTTTACATGTAGATTTCCATACCTTTCTTTGACATTGCTACTCTAGAAAGTTTAAAAATACTTAAAGGTGTGCTGTAGCACTTAAATTTAGCACCAATTCGATAGGAAGAGAATTCCTCTGATAACATTTGATGGGTAAAACCTGAAGTTCAGAAATACTGAATATTTGTTAAATATTTAGTCACAGAGACAAAAAATAGAAGAACTAAAGAGAACTAGGTAAATAGAAACTTTTCAAAGATAGAAGACTGTATCACTGAACCAATGCAATGAACGATGTGGGTCTATTTGCACAGGACTTTTTTTCTTCCCATTGGTTCCCTGGTCAGGGTTATAACTAACTATAGATGTCAGATGTCAGTTGGTTGAATCCACAAATTCGGAACCTGAATATACTGTAAGACACACTATAAGTTATAGCCAACCCGACTTTATGATTAGCCCATTACTGTATAGCCCAACTCACTTTAAGATGAGTTCTTCCCCTTGGAATATTAATCAGCCCATGATTTAATATTCACAGAACTATTGCTGCCAATTAGACCAGATGGGTAGACCATTTGGGGTGGGGTATTTGAGTATTTTTTAGTCCATGAGCCAATCACAATATATTTATCAGTTTTGTGATCTTTTTGTCACACACATAGATACCTTTTTTTTAGGATAGCTATGCTTTGTCCTTTTAGTCTTTATGTAGACTTTCATAGAAGTAGAAGTTGTTGGCCTCATACATATACTATGCTAAACTATAACCATGATGCCTAAAGTATATATTAAAAAACATTCCAATAAAATTGAATCAAGAAATTATAAAAACACACTGAAGTTGACATGGTATGATCATTTGTTTTTTCGCATCCACTCCATTAGAAAATGCTAAGTGATGTTAAAGTAACTTTTCCAGCTTTAGTTGTTTTAGTTATTTTTGACTTCATCTTTTCAATGTCCATAAAATGAAATTCAGTAGTTTAATTGTTTTATTGTATAGATCACAGTATTAGATAAATAAACTTAGTTGTAATGTTTTTAAAGTATGCCATCTTAGAATGAATCATGCAGTGTCAATGTATTATTGGGTTCACATGATATTTTCATTATATGATTGTGTCTATAGAAGGGGTTAGTATCATCAGTTGGGGATCTACTGTTTACATAAATTTTTGACAATTTATAGGGTAGTACCACCCCTCCTGTGTTGTTCAAGGGTGAGTGTAGTTAGCGTTTCTCCATCAATCCATGTAGCTATTACAAGAGTCATACAAATAGCAGCACATTCTCTTTAATGCTTCCTATGACTTCTTGAGTGTGAAGATTTTTTTTCTACTTTGTCTCTAATACTAGGTTTTTAAAAAATGATACTATTCCTATGTCACTTGTTTATGTGAATTACATAGTTCCATCAAGATTTTAAATGTTCTGTTCTGGTTTAAAAGTAAGAACACATAACCACATCCATGCTCTAAGACTAAGAAAGGAGACACTCATAAAACATACAAAGATAGAAGTGAAATCCAATACATTCAGTTCATTTCTAATGACACAAGATAAATCTGATTATTAAAAACACTAATTGTGTCTAAGTTATCAACAATTCTTTAAAAATTCTATTTAGTGTTTCCTTTACTGGTACAATGTGATTATCTATGTTCTACCCAATCTGTACTTCACTTATTTATAATAGTCTTAATATGCTAATTGAAAATCTATAAAGGGTTTGGCTTTGCCTTGTGTTTTACACCAAAATGCTATAGGAAGCCATAATTTATTAGAAACTGTTATAATTTAAATTGTCCTCAACTGTAACACTTAATGCAACTCATATTTTGAATGATATTTTATGTTTTTAGGGTCCCCCTGGAGCTGCGGGTGCAGAAGGAAGACAAGGTGAAAAAGGTGCTAAGGTAAAATATATTTTAAAGGAATTGTTTCCAAAGTTCATGTGTACATTGACCATCTATATCAGCACTTTTAATAAAACAATGAAATCTTCCTTCATTATTAATTGTTTGCGTATTTTCTTTTCCAAAAGGGTGAAGCAGGTGCCGAAGGTCCAGCTGGAAAAACTGGCCCTGTTGGTCCCCAGGGACCTGCTGGAAAAACTGGCCCAGAAGGACTTCGGGGCATCCCTGGCCCTGTGGTAAGCATCTGTCCTAAAAGATGCTTTTTTAAAAAAATAACATTTTATTTCTGGAAAAAAAAAAGTGAATAGAAATTTTTATGGCAGCCTTATAAGTTGTAGGTGAATGTTTTAAGGGGATTTAATAAATATGCTGTAATAATTATAGTCAGATATGCTTAAAACATCCAAGTATGTCATTTAAAAAAATCGTTATTTATGCATACAAGAGCGGGGTATAGGCCAGTGACATGGGGGTGAGAGGATTCACCAGAGACAGAGTGGGGAACAGAACAGTCAGATGGACTAAAATACACTGCTAGGAGGAGCAGTGGGTGAGGCAGGAGAGGTCTGCTGTGCCATGTGGATCTCTTCCCTGGCTAGGGATCGAACTTGCACTGCAGTGGCTACAGAAGCCCCACAGTGCGACGCTCGCTAGGGAAGCCCCAAGTGTGTCGTTTTGTTAATAAATTCATCACAAAATTTTAACTTACAAAGGAAGAATAGACAATTGAACCCTATAATCTCAAAGATAGGAAGTTTTTATGTATTCATAAAGCAGGATACAATTTTTATGTCACTTGTTTATGTGCGTTACATAGTTCCATCAAGGCATATGTGTAGATATACTCACATTAAAAAGGCTCAAAATTGTTTGCACTATTTGTAAACATTCTTCATCTGATGGAATTCATAGGTGATGATTACTTTCTTTTTTATAGTTCAAAAATTAAAATAAAGAAAGAAATATGTCTATTTTTGTTAATAATACTAATAGTCATAACACTAATAAAATGTTGATTTTTCACAGGGAGAACAAGGTCTCCCTGGAGCTGCAGGCCAAGATGGGCCACCAGGTCCTATGGTGAGTAACATCCTTTGAATTGCTTAGAAAGGGTAGATTTCTGACACAGTGTTGTTTCTAAGCAATAAGTCAGATCATATTATCTTATAAACTGGTTTATATTTTGAACAATATTCAAGGCACTAGGTTAGACTAAAAAGAGGGAAATAAGCCCAACTAATAAGTTATTTGGAAATCATTTCCCTTAATCAGAATATATTTCTTATATCCTTTGGATAAAAAATATATTTCCACTCAGAATGAAATGCCACTAATGGCCAACAAAGTCTTTTTCCAAACATGGACAGTTTCCCAAAATGCAGGCAATTACACTTAGTTTCCTGGCTCTTCATTTAAAAGGAATAACGTTGGCACAGGCATCCAGTGATTCTTCACTGAATAAATTGTTCTCTTCATGAGTCACACAGACTGAAAGATAAAATATTAAATCCCATTAGTGAGGAAAGATATAATTATGACAATACTGAAGCTTGATCACTGTCATAAACTATGTGTAAACAACCTGCTTGAGCAGTGCAATAAAGCATTTCGTTGACCAGCATCTGGTCACAGATGGAGTTTATTATAGGCATCAAGATTTTCCTCATGAGAAAATTTCGACAAAAATTGAGCATAAAAGTTCTACTCTTTAAATCACGCTTACTAGATGCTATGTTTGCTTTATAAGCAGATTCTATTTCATGGTAGATATATTTGAATTTAATTGTCTAAATCCAGTTATGTGTAAAATGGATAAATGAAAACACTAAAAATTTCATGCAGCACTATACAGATGGAATGCATATTGGTGTAAATAGTTAAGTTCCTCTGTGTAGTAATTTAAAATTTCTGAAAATGACTCATATCATGACTTTAGCAATTAACATACATATATATATATATATATATATATATATACACACTCAGAAAATGACCAAAACTTGATTCACAGTCCTAATTACTCTGGAGGAATTTTAGCCATTCCTTTTAGTAAAAATACTACAAAAAAATTCCTGTGACATACCAAATATCCCAGTATGACAGAAATTAATTTTAAACTTTCATTAAAAGTTAGAGATCACTTATTCTCATAACTGGATTGCAGGTACCCATTTTGAGTGACTTCAAGTAGGAAATGATTAAATCTGCACCTTATTCCATAAGTCTGGCTAAAGTAGGATCTTCTTAAACAGGGTAAACTCTTAACTGCACAGAGTCAGCAATTGGAAAAAAAATACCTTGCCTTAATGTCACCTTAAAATTTGCCAGAGATTTTTTTTCTTGTTATTTCAGATTTTTCCAATAAGTAGTTTGACCTTTCTCCAGATGAAATAAAAAAAGCATAATGCTAAAGATTTCCTTCAGCTAATATTAAAAATAAAACCATCAGACACACCACCTGATTCCAGCTTGCAAAAGTTTATGTTTCTGACTCTTAGGTAAATGTGAGTTTGTATTGTGAGGGGATGACTAACCCTTTATGGGAAAAGTGGAATGAAAAGCATCAGAATGGCACACAGCATAGCTTCCTTTCTCCGGCTGCCGTTTATTAGAGTACTTATAATGTGAATAGACTGTAGCTTCATATAGCTTGTGGTATCTCAATTCAGTGAAAACATTACTTGATACTCACAGTGTGATGGTAGGCAGGGAAATCATCTTTAACATGCCTTTTACGGCACTTTAATGAGCTTTTCCAGTCAGGTTAGAAAGTTTTGTTTTAGTAGGCAATGTTTTTTGTCAGAGTGAGAAGTAGCCTAATGTAGTCTCTCAAGGTTAAGGTCATCGACTCTCAAGCCAAACTACTTGAAGTTTATCTACAAGAACTACCATTAGCTCTTAAGAGTGTTCATTCAGTTTACAAACTCCAGAGTGCTGAAGTGGTTCTAGGGCCTGGCAATGCCACACAGGGGCCTCACCAGGGCTGGGACAGTGACTGCTGTGGCTGGGGGATCCTTCCTTTCCCACCTCTTTGACCTCCCACTACCACAGACCCTGATGGTGGCAGCTACACTGAGTGACTTGGCTTTGGTGAGACTAAAAATAGGTGGAATAGGAGCCAGGGGTGTAGTGGCTGACAAAATATCTTGGGTGCCTTTACTGAGAAGCAGGGTGACCTTTGAAGAGTTGGCCATGTACCTCTCCTTGGGGGTGTGGGTGCTCCTTGATGAAACTCAGTCACTTCTCAACCACCATTTGATGCTGGAGAATTTGGTCCCTAAAAACTTCCCTGCTTCTCTGAGGTCCTGGTTTGGCTATACACTGATGGGCTTGAGGATCAGCACTGGGGAACTCATCATCCTGAGTAAGATGTTAAACCTAACTGTCCCTTCCTCCCTGTCTGCCATGGTCTTCACTTCCTGTACATATTTGTTCATTTTAGTATTGATTGCCTTTTCCGAAATTTTATATCAACTGACTGTTCCTTTTGGGTAGGAATACCAAAAAGCTTGGTATCTGTCATTTCAAGATTCACTGTTGGGTTCAGGCACATGAACAGATTTTTGTTAGGTTTGGTTTTGCCTCAGTGGTATTCTGCTGTATGTATAGAGCACAAATATTATTCATCTCTTAATTGACATTTGGTTGTTTTCATTTTTTGGCTATTAGAATAAATGTTGTCACAGACATTTGTATCAAATTTATATGGAAGTTGTGCTTCTTTTGTGTTAAAATCTAGGATTCTAATGTATTTGTCAGATTACGAGTGTGTCTATTGATAAGAAACTGTCCAACTGTGTTGTTAAGTGGTTGAACTATTCTCAAAGAGTAGTGTTTGAGAATTTCAATTTATCTGGATCCTCTCTAACACATGGCTTAATCAATTCTTTTCATTTTCACTTCTTTTATATGTGTTCCTTGAATTCCCTTGCACAAAGAAGGAAAAAAAAAATGTCTCCTTTGACTTCAAGACACAGCTTTCCTCCACTAGGAATTTAATTGATAGAACAGGGGCCATGGAATATGGCCAGCATTGCGGAAGGTTGAGAGTAGAAAACAGGCTCTATAGAAGGTACTGGATGTGGTGATAATAGTCCTGCCACTCAGGCCATATGACCAACAGACTCCTTGGAACCAAAAGTGTTAATGTAAGAAATGTACAGTACAGGATTTGGTGTAATCCCCACCCAGAAAATCACAATGTAAGTCCCTGGAGCTCTGGAAGAAGTACATGCCATCTCCAGTTTAGCAATTTTGTATTAACTTCTGGGAATTGTTTAGTATAGAGTGAAACAAATCTTTTTAAAACTCTTAAAATGGTACTCCTTTCTTATCTGCCCCCTCTATATAATCTGCTCTGCTAAAGTTCAAATATGTTATAGTATTTACTTTCTACTTTAAAAGTTACAGACTTCTCATGATAAGATATTTTAAACTATTCACAATCACTATATAGAACCGAAGATAAATAGTATATGTATGAATTAAAGAAAAACTAAGTATGATGAGATTATTATATAAAGAATTTATTTTTTTAATTGGGCTCTAATTTTTGAGTCACCAACAAACATTAATTAAGATGAGTGATGAGTGTTTTTAAGTGAAGAATAGTGTTGGCAACATTTATCCTCTTCTGCATAGTCAAAATTAACATGATTGAATCAACTTACATTAATGTTTATTTGATTTTTTGAAGGTCATATTAGCATCTGTTTTGGCTTTTAAGTTTTTATTTTGTTTTGTTTCATATTCCTTCATTATAGAAACATATTTGTTCTAATGTATCAATAGCTGAAAAATGTCATTTATTTTTCAACAAGTTTTCCCCTTAGTATTGTCATACATTTACAAACTGGTAAATAAAAAATGTGATAGCATTAATTTTCAAACCATATATACCTAAATAAGAGGCAGAATGGGTATTTGAAATGTAGTTTGATTTTTTTAATGGTATATATAAACTATCTCAAAGTAGGGTTGAGATGTGTAGCAATCCATAATGATTAAACAGGCTTAAAGAACAAAGCATTTGCTTTTCACCAAATTAAACATATTTCACAATTTCACATTCTAAATAAAGTAGACTATAGTTTCTTTAATCTTCAAGGCCCTGGAGTTTTGAGATACATATCAAAGCAAATATTCTGTAAAGCATAATACTGCAGGGGACAATGATTGTGCATTCCAGATAAGAATGGATCATCTGTTTTCCTTTTTGCTTTATTACTTATGAATTATATATTTCCCTAGGGTTTTTCAATTTACAGTATCCTAAAGATGAAATAGAAAATATGTTTATTTGGAATAACATTTTATATGCAGTTGATATTTGTGATATGTTCCAGGTTTAGAGGGTTATTTATAACTGCTATCAATATCATAACTTTACCAGTTTCTATTTCCTGCTGATGAAAATGATAAGAAACTGATTTTTCCTGAATAATTCCTCCTTATAGTTCATAATTTTGTAAGAAATCACTGGTTTACAGAAATCATATTTATTTCCTCTTTCTCATGAAAAACTTGTAGAAATGATTTAAAATGCATCAAACACAAATAATGTCCAGTATATTTTTCACTAAGCATGAGCAATTAGAACTCCTAGTATTTCTTCTTTTTTTGCCATTTTAATACATACTACTAGATTGTGATGAGGAAGTAGACAGTTGCCTCTATAGCATATCAGAAATGAATGATAATAATGTACATTTACACTATGCTTCACTATGCACTGATTTTATAGGCCTGATTTTTCTTTCATCATCATATTTCTATGACAGTTATTAACATGATAATAATTTTATAAATAAACCTCAAAGATAATAAATAATAGATCCATTTATAAGCATTAGATTTGAGACTGAAAGCATCCTCTGGAGCATTGATATCCAGAAGAAAGAACCCCCACCATCTCCCACTTACAGCAAAATCCCTGTAAAGTGTATCATAGGCCTGAGAGAGTTTGCATGAAAGTGAGAAATGAAGAAATAAAAAACCTGGCCTTTTTAAATAGTTTTGTTCTTTCAACTTAAGAATGTATTTACTGATAACATATTATGCAATTGATATATGTCCATTTTAACCAATATTTGTTAAATGGTTTTTATTACTTATAAAAATGGTTCTTTCATGCAGTTATGTTTTTATTAGAACTATTTTTTTCATGCCTTGTCTTTATGTCATTTTGTTCTAACATGCAGAATCTTGGCATCCATCCTGATGGTAACAGGAACTCAAGAAATTATTAATTGTTTCCATTACTTATTTACATTAGTTCTTTAAGAATATGAGATTAGGCAAGATTGTCTTCCTAATTAATTCACCAGGCACTTTTGATGAGATCAGAAAGTGGAAGATGCAAATTATTCCCTTAATTTTAAAATTATTAAACTACTAAGACTGAATACGTAATGTTTTGATTTTCATCTAAATGAAACCCTTTATGCTAGTATGATTTGCATATTGAATTAACTGGATTTGGGAGCTGTGTTTCTCAAACTTTCATGAAAAACTGCTGGTCTCCAAATTCAGAATTTCTCTTTCAATTGTCTAATTGATTATGAAGAATTTACTTTTCTAAAAATTCACAGATGATGCCAGTGCTGCTGTTCTGAATACTTTGAGATCTGCTGTGAGAGGGTATTAGTAAACTAGATGAAAGTTCATCATTCACCCGTCTTAGGATATATTTGAAAGTGAATTTGTCAATTTCCTTGCAGATTTTTAACAAAAGTGGCATGATTGTTTATTTTTTGATAAGAGAATATAAACCTAATTTACATAATTTTTTCTGAGAATAATGTTCTCCTTATTTGTATAATGTTTAAGCATATTTCCATTTTAAATCATGCATAATTGCTATAAAATAAATTTTGTCTATTGTTAATTGACTGATGTAAGGAAATTGCCTATTTCTATATCAGTTCTTATAGAATTTCTGAATTGTTCATGAATTAAAATAAATACAAATATATCTAGTAATAGATCAAAATACTATTGTTACACAGAACTAATTGATACTAACACAATTCTAATTTTCTTCTGATGGTAAGATTTTCAGTTTGAGAAGTAGATTTGAGAAATCAAGGAATGGAGAGTACCCAGTTACTCAACCTAATAGTAGCCCCATGAGATAAGCATTACCTCATACATAATCTCTTAATCTTAGGTTTATAGATGGCAAAATGAAGTTCTTTGGCTAGCTGTTTTAAATTGTTAGAATGGGAGGTTAATTACTTTCCCAAGTCTATCCCATCCTAAACCCATAGATTTCATATTGCATCATGCAGCTTGGATCATTTCCACAGTTCTTAATCCTTTAAATTCATAAAAAATCATTGGCTGGGATTTAACGTGCTTTTTCACACTGAACACTCAAAGTGTTTAGGTAAAGGGGAAAATTACTTATGGTAGCTTTATAAAAATTATAGTAATAAAGACTCATGCTATAGCTTGGTAAAGTGAAAGCAACTTATTTTCTTAGTGGCAGGCTAAAGATCATTATTGAAATAATTCAATTCACCTAATAATCCAAACTCATAGAAATAATATATCTTGCCTCTGTGTCTCGAGGCAAGCAGTAGTTACCTATATTTGGAAACAGTATCTTGGCCCTCCTTTCATCAGTCATATTCAGTACCTATAAACCATCATTTAGTTACACTTCTGATAGAACTGATGGTTTTCATCATCTCACTTGTTATAATTTCAGAACCAGGATCTTGTTTTGTGTTGCCCTGAAGTTGGGGCACATTGATTTTTACATGAAAAGTTTGTTTTTCATAGTCAAATATGTATCAATATGCATATTTCCATAGGCAAAGTCAGGACAAGTGTTAATTGCTAACGTCATGCCATGATTTTCATAAAAATATAATTTAGCATAAAGAGATGCATAGGTTATAGAATATAAATTTATGTCAAATTTCTAAAATAGAAATGATTGAAAAAATTAAATTACCTATTATTATATATACAGATCAGATAGAATTCCATTTGGGAATTAGAGTTTAAAATTTTTTTGTGAGTTTACTTAAGAAAAGTGTTTATCATAGGTCAGTATATTGTCACAAGTTTTTGATGTCATTTAAAACAAATTACTAGAAATATGGTTACCTTTGTGTTTGAGTTTAACATCAAAATATTTGGTTAAATAGCTGTATGGTGTGGAAATCTCTTGCATAAAAAATTCCTGTAATTAAAAGTGTTTTTTATCTTCTAAACTGAAAAACCAGATATATCACATCCTATCTCTAACTTCATATTTATTTAATCAAGCTATTAATATTATATTTTAATATGGTTAAGTATTAAATCATGAAGTTTTAAAATAAGTTAATTTAGAATAATAAAAAGTAAATTAACACTGCTCATATTAATTATTTTAATTCCCATCACATTACCAATACCAAACTTTCCAGTTAAAATTCATACAATTCTCTAATTTATACTTACTCCATGTGTGGTTATTATTTCTCATTATTTAGGGACCTCCTGGCTTACCTGGTCTTAAAGGTGACCCTGGCTCCAAGGGTGAGAAGGTGAGAACACAAGAATGTGCTATTATAATTTTGATGTCGTAATGGTAGAGTCAATAATTTTGGAGATTAAAATCACTCAAGAGAAAATTTCAAGGAATACCTTGGTCATTCTAGCAATGAAGAAAGTTGTCAATCCTTAAACCCCCTCCCCCAGTAAATTTACAAAAGACACAATATGCAGTAGTAAAAAATGTACCAGAATTCAGTGATTCAGTGATATATATATATATATCTAGTACATATATATATAAAGATTTATTAACTTATGTATACAAGAACTAAGGAATTAGGGGTGAGAGGGTTCACCAGAGACGGGGGGGGGGGGGACAGAACAGATAAAGTGACTGAAATACACTGCTGAAGGAAGCAGCAGGTAAGACAGGAGAGGTCTGCTGCACCATGTGGGTCACCTCCCTGGACAGGGATCGAACTCGTGCTGCAGTGACTGTGGATAGATTCATCGTGCTGAGACCTTGCATCACCAGGGAGGCCAGTTCTATATATTTTTAATGTCCCCTTGTAAGAACCATATGTCAAAAGCATATGGTTATACTAAAATAACTATTCAAAAAATAGAGAAAGGTAAAAATAAAATGCCTCTTTTTATGTTTTTTAAGCATGAACATATAAAATGTAAGCTAGCATATCTTTCAAATAATAATATTTGAAATATAATATCTTTCAAATTGATCTTCCAAAATGTTTTCTGAGTTGCATAAAATAACTAAACAAAATAAGTGTTTTTTAGAAATGACATTCATATTTTTGGATTATTTTTAAGTATGCAAATAGCTTTTAACGACTGCAAAGGCTTTGAGGAACAGAAATCATTTCATATAAAATGAGATGTTTATTAAAAGAATGATTTTCAATTGCTTGTTTCACCAATATTGCATAAGGTCATTATTGAATATAGTTGAGGAAATACTTTTTAATTAATGAAACACTGGAAATGATATTTTTTAGAAAAACATCTTGTTCCATAATACTCCCAACTTTTGACAGAAATATCACATAAGCAGTAAACATGCTGTGAGATTAAGGGGAGGAAGTTCTTATTCATATATTCCATTCACAAAAGACAATTTTAGAAAGATTTTCATCTAAATTTTTCACTGTAATGCTTCACAGTTTTAACATGCAATTATTTTTATGACTTTAACTTAATTAAATGGTTGTAATTTACAGACAACTAAAATTTCTTTTCTCTGCCTTCCACAGGGACATCCTGGTTTAATTGGGCTAATTGGTCCTCCAGGGGAGCAAGGTGAAAAGGGTGACAGGGGACTCCCTGGAACTCAGGGGTCTCCAGGAGCAAAGGGAGATGGGGTGAGTAAGATATGGGAGAGTTCCTGCTCCTTTCCAATCAGACATGCCCACCCATACACACAGTCTTCTCATAGCCCTTTAAAGATGACTAGTAAAACAATTTCGAACATCTTTATTCTTTTTATTTTTAAACAATTTTTATTTATGCATACAAGAGCTGGGGTACAGGCCAGAGTTGCGGGAGGTGAGAGGATTCCCCAGAGACAGAGTGGGGAGCAGAACAGGCAGATTGACCAAAATTCACTGCTGAGGGGAGCAGCAGGTGAGGCAGGAGATGTCTGCTGTGCCATGCAGGTCCCCTCCCTGGCCGGGGATCGAACACGTGCTTCTGTGCTGAAGATGCTTCACAGTGCGGCACTCAACCCGCTGTGCCACCAGGGAGGCCCTTTGAGCATCTTTATTCTAATCTTCTTAAATCTATGAAGTTTTCAAAAGAAATTCATTTAACCTTAGAAGAAAGAAATTGAAACCGTGACAAGTAAAAAATCATAAAAATCATAGCTTAGTGTTAATTATACATTTATTGAATCCTCAGCACATGCAAATCATTAAATAAGTACACACACACACCCCTATGTGTATATCTATTCCCTCAGTCTTCAGAAATGCAGCAAATTAAAAAAAAAATTTCAGATGACTTTGCATAAGTTATCTCTTAGATGCATAGTGGAAAAATTTAGACTTTTCTTACATATTTTTGAATTCTTTAGATTTTGCAATGTGTGTTTTTATGCAAACTATGAGGTGGAATAGCAGGGGAAAACTCAAATTTGGGTGACTCTCTTTCTAGGGAATTCCAGGTCCTGCTGGTCCCATTGGTCCACCTGGTCCTCCAGGCTTACCAGTAAGTACAGGAAACAATAATTTTATAGTTAACTTAAAAATATATCAGAGATACAAATTCTTTAGATATTCATCTGTACTTTTTTGTCTTTGCATTTTGTAGGGACCTCAAGGTCCAAAGGGTAACAAAGGCTCTACTGTAAGTATTTGTCCTTCTGTGTTTGCATTTTTTCTGTGAAGCTACCTGAATGTTTTATTCTCTATTTATTTTGTTCTTTTTTTCTTTTCAACAGGGTCCTGCTGGCCAGAAGGGTGATGGTGGTCTTCCAGGGCCTCCTGGTCCTCCTGTAAGTGCATGGTTGTAAGAGTAATAGTCTGACAGTTAGCATCTTGGCACTGTCATTGATTTTTCTGAATTTATAAAGATGAAAAATCACATTCCCTTCAAAATTCTGATTGTATAGGAAATAACAGCTACGCTGATTAAATAATCAGATGTACATGCCAAGTCTTGTCTATTAATTGGTTTTACTCTTTAAATGTGATAATGTCAGATAGACAGACAGACAGACAGATAGATAGATGAGATGAACAGACAGACAGACAGGTAGGGTATATATATAGATAATAGAATTTTTGTTAGCTTTTCAGGAAAATCACGTATTTTTATGTCACATTTTCATGAAACCAACTATGTGCCACAAAGCTACATTGATAACTAACACTAAAAATAAAGGTAGAAGTTCAGAAGCTTGACATTTTTTACTGCCATATATAGTGATGATAATAAAAGCAACAGTAATAGCTACCATTTATTATTGCTCACATTTTCCAGGCTTCACACAATTATTAATTGTAGATCCATGTGAATAAGATAGTTTCCTCTTGTATTAAATTGTTTCCAACTATATGTGTATTAGTTTGCTACAGCTGCCATAACAAAGTTCCACACACAAGGTGGCTTGGACAACAAATATGTCATCTAAAAGGTCTAGGGCCAAAAGTCCTAGATCAAGGTGTCAGCAGCATTTGGTCCCTTGTAGAGCTAAGGGGGGATATTGTGCCAGACCTCATCTTCACTTGCATATAAATGCTGTATAAGTCTCTTTTCACAGTCTTCATTCAATAGGTTTTTCTGTGTCTAAATGCCCCTTTCTAATAAGGACACCTGCTATACTGGATGAGGGCCAACCTTAATGTCCTCATATTGTTTACATATTATGTTTACAGCAACCCATTCTCAGATAAAGTCATATTCTGAACTACTGAACTACAAAACTTCTACATATGAATTTTTATAGTACACAACTCCACCCATTGGAATATGGATTGATTATTTTGTACAGATCTACTCTTAAATATGTAATTTAGAGCTGGTTGTATTTCTTTAAAATATGTTAATTATAAAAGATTTTAGTTATAAAATTTGAAGCAAGCTAATATATATTTTTAAAAGTTTATATTTCACAATACAATTTATCAATTATAATCAACAGCTCTTTAGATAGTATAGGAAACTTAAAATGGTATGCTAAGAGGCTTTTAAATCTAGTTATGGAGATAGGACATGCAAATGAGAACTAACTAATAAAAAAGAAAGTAACACATGTTATATAAAGTAACATATGTCTACACAAATCTGGATGACACTGTTATATAGAAAAAGGGCCAGAAATCTGATTTTTATGCCTCCCTCAATATCTCTTCTAAATTCTTTTTTAAAGAACTATAAAGTTGTTTAAATATGTCTATATAAATGTACATATATAGCATATGTGTAAAACTAGTTAGTTAATAACAATTAGAGAAACCAAACAAATATATGGAGAACATTGTAGTTAAACCAACTATAATTCCCGATCAAAATGATATAAGCCACTACTAACTAACCTCTGTGGGATATTTAACTTAGGACACCATTACATGACCTCATCTCTTTTATAGGGTCCACCTGGTGAAGTCATTCAACCCTTACCAATCTTGTCACCCAAAAAAACAAGAAGACATACTGAAAGCATACAAGCTGATACAAGTGATAATATTCTTGATTATGCGGATGGAATGGAAGAAATTTTTGGTTCACTCAATTCCCTGAAACAAGACATTGAGCATATGAAATTTCCAATGGGTACTCAAACCAATCCAGCCCGAACTTGCAAAGATCTGCAGCTCAGCCATCCTGACTTCCCAGATGGTATGTTAATAATACATGACAAAGCAAATGTACTGAGTTTCTAAGTTACTGAGGTGCATTGTCAGCTCATTAATTCTAGTTAAATGTTTAATATAGTCTCTAAGTAAAACTAAAACAAACAATTATTAATTCCAATCTTGTCAACAGAAAAAGTAATTTACACTGCATAATTCAAGATCTGCTTTGGAAAATCCTTGTCTGTTAAATAAGGTTTCTTTTAATTATGACAAGATCATTTTTAGATGATTATAGGTAACACAAATGCATTTTGCATTGTAATAACTATCATGGAATAGGTTTTATGTGTGCGCACACATGAGCATATTAGTATGTAATTATGTCTGTCTTCTCTCCTAACTTGCTTTACATTAATATGAGCAAATTTGGCATGGTTATGTACTGTAACTGAATCATATTTTAGCTATCGGTTTAGTAATACTTTGGTGAACAGAATACTTAAATATAGGGATATCTGGAGACACAGATTTCTTTCTTTGATCCACAGATAACTATAACTATAAATCATTTATTAGTGAAACTAATCCAAATAATTTATTATACCTACTATTTAAAAAAAAAATCTTCATATAACTACTCTGAGAAGAGAAAAGTGTCAACTATTCCAAGTTAGTTATCTCAGACACTTACTAAATTAACATGGGGCAGATCTCTTTCTGATTTGTAAACTCCCACTTTTATGTTGGTATACTTGCCCCACTTTTTACTCTCTAAGACAGCTTTTTGCACTATCATTCATATATTGAAAGTTATAACATATCTAAATATTTCCCTACAGATAGAAAAATTAATACAATTCAGAAACAGTCACCACCACACAGGAAGAATGTCTTAAAACCCCCTATCATTATCAAATATAGCCTGTTAAAACTAAAACACAGTATTTATTAAGAGTCCTATGCAAACTGACATCCAAGGTCTTAAAATAGATGTTTATTTGAAAGAATATCTGCTTAGTTTGATATCAATTCCATGATTCTTAAGAATGACTCATACTTGAAATAGCTGAGCAATTGAAAATGAAATGGAAAAGATGCCAGCATGTACTGTTATGAAACAAATATGATTAATGAAAACCTCAAGAAAAGACCATTGTAAATTTGAGAAGTGGAATGGTCACTATGGACTACAGTTCCCTGTGGTTTCCATATGATGATAAGCTTTAATAATTCTTTAATGTGTTATATATGATTAATATTTATTTACCTACCTATCTTCCTACCTGTTTAGCAGTGCCAAGCACTGATTATTCCAGAGATTCACACATAAATAGAAGGAAAACCGTGGAGTTACTGTTATGTAAGGATGGAGAGAAGAGAACTTTATGACAGACAGATCCTATCTAAATTTTGATATTTAGATAATTAAAGAGCTATTCTATTTTGGATAAGTAGAATGTTAATTTCAGGAGATGACATTTAAGTTGAAACAATACTGAGATAGCTGAAGTTTATTCCATACAAAGGATATGGGATATTTGCAAAACTGTGAAGAATATCTTGATATCTTTGAGGAACTGAAAGAAGAATAATGATGAATAATAGTGAAGAAAGTGGAAAATGACTTGAAGTGATTTGAAAGGAAGCAAGATGGAATTATAGGTTGATGTTTTAAAACAAACAGATGAACTAAATAAAACAAAAATAAACTTTTAAGCTACAAGACCAATTAGTAGTTTCTAGAGAAGGAAGAAGGGATAGGTAAGTCAGATAAAAGGATCAATTGTATAGTGAAGGATAGAAATGGACTTTTAATATAGTATACATACATATTGATTTTTAATGATGAACAGTTGAAACTTACATAATGCAATGTAACATTAGTTCAGTTAAAGTAACAAAGAATTTATTGAACTAATCTAAGCCTGACTTAGGGATGTGATAGTAGAAGTAAGAAATTAATAAATTAGAGATAAAATGAACATGGTATCTATACTATACTGAATTTACTGAAAAAAGATATCTTACTGAATGATATTAATATATTGTTTGAAATGCCTAATGACAATGTTAGCTGAATAAAGCAAGATAAAAATAATGCTTACCATATAATTCAAATTTATATATTCCTAAAAACCCTAATATCAAAAATTAAGAATAGTTGTTCTAGTTGATAAACTATTACATGATTTTTTAAAATACATTTTCCAGAGAATCAACTTATTCTAGGTGGGATTGCATTAATGGTATAACCAGGGAATGTGTAAATATTTTGGTATATAATATATTTCAAATTACCTGACATAATAAAAACTTAATTGTTACTAATTTTCCAGTTATTATACAGTAAAACATAAAGAAAATTAGCACTGGTTTTTCAAGAAATCCAGTACTAAACTAAGCAGTGGAACTTTCAAAATATTGAAAGTTTATAACCAGTGTATTGGCATAATTCAAATATTTGAAATGAATGACAGTATGAAAAATGGTAGAAGGAAAACAGCGTAGTCACTACATGTATATCAGTTCTACACCAAATAACTCATGTTAACAAATACCACTGTGTCAATTATTTAAGGAATAACTTTGTTACTCCCATACTACTGATCATTACTCATATGGTACCAAGTTAACAGTCATGATTTTTCACATGACAAATTTATTCTGCAGTATTTAAATAATAGTTTTCACAGCAAGCTTCACTTAAATATATAAAACAGGCCTTCCTCTTAGGATCCCACTCAAATGTAGAATACATTTATTTGAAATGTATTTTGCTATAAAGTAATGCAAAAGTGTGATTCTTGAGGCTAAGTAGTTATCACCTCTATTGTTACAGATGAATAAACCTTGAAAAAATATATTATTTTCAGATTATTTACATATTAATGCATATGGTATTTAGGTTTGTGTGTCCCTGATCTCAAATGTATACAATTTATTACTCACGGATAAATGCAACATTAAGATTTGAAGAGGTGACATCTAAGCTGAAACCTAAATCCAGTTGGCACACTTAGAATTAAAAAAGGATGCTCCAGGGAGTGTGTGGGGGCATTTGCAAGCTTTGAGGCAGAGAGACTCAGGGTCATTCTTTAACTCTTCAAACAAATATCTTCATATAACCAAAAAACATAAAAGGAATTCATGTAGAGAAAGAACTATGAATATTCATTTTTCCTTATTTCTTTTTCTAATTAAATGTAATATACATGCATTCAGTTTTTGATATAATATATAGATTACATATTTTTCTGCCTTCTAGGTGAATATTGGATTGATCCTAACCAAGGTTGCTCAGGAGATTCCTTCAAAGTTTACTGTAATTTTACATCTGGGGGTGAGACTTGCATTTATCCAGACAAAAAATCTGAAGGTGTAAGTACCAGTCTGTGTTGATGGTGACTGCTGACAGTTCCTGCCATGTTTTTGCAATATTGAACTAAATAGAAAAATTATACTGTCATATTTTCATTTATTTGCTTTTCTTACAGAATAATTAGAGCATTTCACTTGCATAAACATGAGGAAGCCACCAAAGTGACATACAGAGTTAAAAATTAATTCTCCTTTATTTCCCACCCAGTTGTATTTTTTACCCAGTTGCACCTGTTTGCTCCCTAAAATGTTCTGGTTTCCCATGACATGGCACAGCTGATTCTCAAATTTAGTGCATGAACATATTATTCTTCCTTCCAATTAGAATGTGGTAGAACTCACAGCAATATAGTACGTTCAAGGTATGCAATTATATAAAGAATTCATCTTTACTATCAGAGCATTCTCTGAATTTGAATATTTTTTGAATATTGAAGATCTTCAAACATATTCCTTTATTTTCGCATAGCAGTATCAATTATTTTAGGTCTATCTTTAAAACTAAATGCAAATTAATGACATAAGGAAAGATTTTTCCACTGGAATTCTTATACAAGTATAGTTCTGGTGGGAAATTTTAACTCTATTTGTATTCTTTTAATAAATTGCCTTCTTAGTAAGTGTTGTGGATATACAGAGAAATAGAAATTCCTTAAGGTAAAACAACTAACTTTCTATGTGGCTTATAATTTTTAAGAGAGCGGATTATAAGAAAAGGGTCAGTAGTAGGTATAGGAGACAAAGTAATACCTGTTTTCCAACCACCCTTGGATACAGCAAAGCATAATAAAGCTTCTCTAGCCCAGAAGGAATGTGGGTAAATGGAAAGTGCCTCCACTTATACTGATGACTCAGATTCTCTAAAGTGAGTCGATATACACCGTGTATTTTACCAATCTTTGCAAAGCAAAACAGTAAGTTCAAATCTATAAAAGATTCCAAATATTCATGCTTCCTGCCAATGACCTTTCCATAAAATCCCATCTTTAGTTACTGGCTGGTTACTTTCAGGATATCTCCTTGGGCTATGGAGTATAGGTGGTACCTGAATTGATGACCCATGGCTAATGCTGACTGGTCTTGTTAAGGTTTCTCTGCAATGCCTAAGAGTTCTACCAATATCCCCTACATCCTTGGTATCCATTTACCATGTTATTTTTCCTCTCCCCCAACCCACTCCATCACGCAACCTCCACTAAATTTGATTCGAATTCACAAGCTTTACCTCAAATTTGACTTCTTACCTCATTCTGTATAAATCAAGGTAGATGCCACTTTAAAAGATCTTTATTTAGTACCATAATTAATAAAAATTACTGATGGCTCCATAAATAGTATTGTTGTTAGCTTTTACCTACCTCCTAATTTTCATTTCTTTGTAACAGGTGAGAATTTCATCATGGCCAAAGGAGAAACCAGGAAGCTGGTTTAGTGAATTTAAGAGAGGGAAACTGGTATGTTATTATCTCATAATGAAATGGTTTATCTTGAATTTCATAAATGAAGCTCCAGTTATATAGGTCTAGCTTTACATGTTTCAATTAATCCCAGATTCTTGGTATTATATAAACAAATAATAAAACAATGTCTGAGTTTGACAAAGAAGGAGGTTTTAAATAAATTACAACCAAGACTGTTTTCCTGCTATAAATACAAAATAAGTATTTACTGACTCAACTAATGTTCACTTGCATTGTCTTGAGAATTATTCAGTGATTTAACACATCATCTAAGAATTACAATGTGCAGGTCAATAATGAAAATTAGAGTGTCTGAACACCTTAGTAGAATATTGTCCCAAAATGACAATTGCAAAAGCACATTTAAAGGTTTGAGACAAGTATTGATAGCTACACTATGGTGTATTTTTAATGGACTATACTATACACTTTAGCATTGCACTGTCACTTCTGTTGCCAGTGCTACACAATTTCATTAATCTTTTATACACAAAGATACAGAAGTATTTTTTGCAGGATTTACTGATTAAGAAAACTGACACATAGAATATAACATGATTTTTTTTTCAAATATAAGCAATTCATACATTAACTCCTGTGGGAATACAATTCCAATTTCACAAAATCCTGTCTCTGTCTTCTGAGGATTAATGCACATTTTCTTTTATTAAGTTAACATGGGTTGATTCACCTGCATGCTTCTGGGATCACAGTTCACTGTCAACAGTTATTTTATTTTTTTATAATGTAACAGAAGAAGATAATCTTAATGCTTTTATTCCTTTATTCACAGCTTTCCTATTTGGATGTTGAAGGCAATTCCATCAATATGGTGCAAATGACGTTCCTGAAGCTGCTGACGGCCTCTGCTCGGCAAAATTTCACCTACAACTGTCATCAGTCAGCAGCCTGGTATGATGTGTCATCAGGAAGCTATGACAAAGCACTTCGGTTCCTGGGATCTAATGATGAGGAGTTATCTTATGACAACAACCCTTATGTGAAAGCGCTCTATGACGGCTGTGCGGTGAGTACCATCTCTGCCTGCCCCTCACAGAGGTGAGGGAGTGCTGGTCCCAAGTCAGATTTCTCTCCTGAAGCAGATGTAGGTGTTATGAAGTTTCAGTGCTTACCACTGCCATTTTAAAATACTGTACGTTAGAAGTCACTAATTTCATACACACAAACGCGCAAGCACAAAAACTTGGAAACAGACATTTTCAAAGTCATAGCAGGAGGTAATCTTGGATCAGATGATGTTTTATGGACTTATTTCTGACATTTGAATAGTATTAGAGCTGGTTATTCCTGAAATAAATAAATAAACTTATTTCATTTGCCTCCTTAATCCTTGAATTTAAAATGACAGATAAATGGATCATCATTTATATAATTTACACCTGACGGGAGAAACCAATTACTGTATAAAAATGAAAAAAAAGTAAAAAAAATAAATTTAGGAATATAAGTAAATATAACATAGATAATTTCCCTGCATTTTGTTCAAACAGGGCTTATTGATTTGATTCTATATATACCACTTTAGGAAACTGCCATCACTTTTGTTATTTTTATCTTATGGAATTCTCTTTCTCACACATGTAAGAATTTTATATTAAAAATTATGCATAGAGCACACTAAAAAGCTACATGTTCTGTTTGTCGTTGATGACTGTAGAGAAGTCACAATTACAAATAAGCAGGCCTATGTCTTCAGCAAAATAAATGTACTACAAGTTGAATAAAGTAAATAAAGCAGATTAAAGGAGCAAGTGTTTTGAATTTCCTGATTAGAGTATTGATAATTATCCACAAAACTGGTATATAGCAGCAGAAATGTTTTGACTTTTGAAATCTATTATACTTTATATGCTGTATTCAATTTTTTTATTATTTGGCTATGTATATATATTTATAATTATAGATAAGGATATATTATTTATGTAGGCGTATATTGCGACCCAATACCAGCATTAATTTTCTTATTAAACTGTGTTTATCAATCCAGTAAGCTTTTTCAACTATGCAACATATTAGAATATTATAGTTGGGTAATTATTGTTAAATAAAAAATGTAATTTTTAACATTAAATATTTAAAACTACATATGACAGCACTGATTAAAAAGAAAAGTTAATTACCACAAACAATGAAAAAACTTGTTTTTCTACTCTCTACTTTCTAACCTTCCAGAAAAAAGTAACATACATATTAAAAATATGAAATGATTATATAACTTCTCATTTCTGCTTAACTTTGCAGTCCAAAAAAGGCTATGAAAAGACTGTGATTGAAATCAATACACCGAAAATTGATCAAGTTCCTATCGTTGATGTAATGATCAATGACTTTGGTGATCAGAATCAGAAGTTTGGATTTGAAGTTGGTCCTGTTTGTTTTCTTGGCTAAGATTAGGAAAAAGAACACATGAAATCAACAGGAAATATACCATGGTGCCACCAACCCATTTTATGCCACATGCAAGTTTTGAATAAGGATGGTATAGAAAACAACTTGCTACATATGTTGTACCAGTTAGGAAATACTGATGTCCTTGTGGGGACAGGATGATGTGACAAAAGCTTTGAAAATCATAAAATATGAGACAGTGTGGCTGAGAAGGAAACAGGCCTTATTCTTGATTCCCAGTTCTCATCCCTTCTTTTTCTATTTGGATTTCTTTGGTGCTGTAGAAAAAAGAAAGAAAAATATATATTCATAAAAGATAATGGTGCTCATTCCCATCCATCAAGGATGTGCTAAACAGTGTGTTTAATAAAACTGTAATTATTTTATGTACAGTTCTAGACTGTTATCTATGTGTCCATTTCCAAAACTTGCACGTGTCTCTGAATTCCATCTGACTCTAATTTTATAACAATTGCAGAATTATGATGGCAATAAATATATGTATTATGAAAAAATAAAGTTGTAATTTCTGATGACTCTAATTCCCTTTCTTTGATTAATTAATAAAATGCCTTTGTATATATTGATGTTGAAGAGTTCAATTATTTGATGTCGCCAACAAATTTATCAGAGGGCAAAAAACTGGAAGACTTTTGGAAGCACACCCTGATCAACTCTTCTACTGACAGTAACTTTGCTGAATTTCGTCCAAAAATAATCATGCATCATGATGCTTTATTTAATGCTATACCTCAACCTTTTTTCTTTTCAGAATCCAAGCTTTCACAGGATACTTGTATATATGGAAAAAAGCAAGTTTATATTTTTGGACAGGAAAATGTGTGTCAGAGCTATTTTAACAAATTTATGCTTCCATCAAACAATCAGATGTACAGTTTTTACTACTTTCTCTCATTGTTTTCAGTGTGCTTCAATAATAATGCAGGTTAATACTAAAAGATGAAAACAAGCAATTATTTATGAATTTGTGCAATGTTATATTTTAATCAACTTCTTGAATTTGATTCTAAGTTGCATATTATAATAGTCTCAAATATTATTTCGCCTGCATTTGCCCAATAAATATTGGTTCTTTCAAGATAATATCAAACATTATTTGACCTATTAATTGCTCAATAACATATGGGTGGACTATTACAGCGATTGTTTTACCAGTCATTCTTATTAAAAACAATCAAAACAATTTTTTTTCTGCTAAGGTATTTTCTTTCCAGTAGCTTGAAATAGCAATAAAATTTTAAAATTACAAATTGAACTTTGTATCTATTTAAATAATATATGTAAGACTTGAAAATAAATGTTTTATTATTTCTTATATGAGTGTTAAGTTAACTGATACCAGATTCCACTGGAACATTTTCAACTGATAATTTATCACAAAAGAGCATTCCTGTAATATTGAATTTAAGAAATGAACATTTGTCATTCAGAAGTTCTTTTATTTTTGAAATCAAGTTTGTAAATGTCCTTTGAAGAAGGGAGATATGAATCATATAAATAAACTCAAGTCTTGTCTACCTGGATTGGTCATTCTCTTTCTTAAGTAGTTCCAAATTATTCTCTATTACAGAAAATATTTCCAAATCTATTTCTTGACCATCCAGCTTAGAGTAGTTTTACACTTTTGAGTAAGCATATTTCTTTCAGATATGTTTAAATTTTCCACATGTCTATAATAATAAAAACCATTTGATAATACACAATTTTAGGTAGGTTAATATATTACCTTAATAATAATGTAGGTTGTATTTTAAATATCAAAGCATATTTTATAATAAAACATTTCACAAAGTTTCAGTCATTTTAGCACTAGAAATATTTCCAGGACAATTTATTTAAATATAATCTACTACAGAGCTGAGGCTACCAAGGAGGGCGGAGAGGGGGCAAGAGAATATAGGGAGGGAAGGAGCCCAGTGGACTATGGTTGTGGACTGTGGGTGTCCTGCTGGTGGGTGTGTCTTGGTAACAATACCTGAGGAAGGAGAGCATATACTTCTAATATATAAAATGATGTGAACCAATGTTACCTCAGTTAAATACATACATACACACACACACACATATATCCTTTAGATTATAGATAAAATATTGTTTTCCAAAAAGGATTCTATCAACCAGACAAAAGGAATATAAGAGAATATTTTCCATATTAGCTTGCATTGGGAAAGTTGTATCATTTGTCCATTTAAACAAAATAGACTCAAATTTGGCACTCATTAAATTAATGAATACACTATCATCTATCAATTCCTATTTCTTTCATATATGCATATGTTACTTTGAATAGCCCATGGCTTTTTTTTCTCCCTTATAATTTATTCTAGGCAAAGGGAAGTTCAATTATTTTATGACATGCATAGCTCACCATCATAGTCCACTCAGTTGAATGGAAAAAAAGCATATCACATCCTAAACCTGATCCAAGCATGTGTCATTTATTTATTCTAAAGTCTGAAAAATAATATTAGCCTTGAAAATATAGGTAGATCCAGGATCTGACATGTACAAAATTGGCTGTGTCTTTAAGAAAATTGCAAAAAATACAGAAGTTACTATATGGAATAGTAAAGAAATTACAACAAATTATTTAAAATGTGCCCATACCAAAAGTATTGGAAAATATCAATGATTTATTAACTCTCTGAAATGCTTTGGTAATATTTTATTTATGTATGTATGCATTTATTTAAAAATTTATTTATGTATACAAGAACTGGGGTATAGGCCAGAGGTGGGGGGCCAGGGGTGTGAGAGGATTCACCAGAGACAGAGTGGGAAGCACAAATGGCAGATAGATTGAAATACACTGCTGAGGGGAGCAGTAGGAGAGACAGGAGAGGTCTGCCACACCTTGTGAGTCACCTCCCTGGCTAGGGGTCAATCTCATGCTGCAGTGGCTGTGGATAGCTTCATAGTGCTGCAGCTTGACCCCTTGTTCTAACAGGGAGGCCCCACTTTGGTAATATTTTATTACCAAATAAAATTTATTACCAAAATAATATTTTATTATTTTATTTTATTTTTTATTTTTTATTTATAATTTTCTTAATTTACATATATTTGACATCAATTGTAATCCCCATGTTTCCCCATCATCGTAACACCAGTGCACCATCACCTTGGTAATATTTTAATCCTATATGGTTCTTTTTAATTTTTTTGCTTACAATCAGTCTTTTTGAGTGCCCTTTTTATGAGAATCTTTAAATTTGAATTTCCATAGAAAAGTTTAACAGGTTTTGTGTGTGTTTTTTTTTAATCTTACTAGTAATATGTTTCAGTTTCACATCTTGTCAATGGTAAGTATTATAAAATGTATCATTCATTTTAAATTTAGTAAGAGCTCTATTACATTTATTTCATAAATACTCTGTAAATTTTGAGAGTTTTCTGCAGAGAACCTTCTGATTCTGTACATTTCATGCTTTCTTTGTCCTCTACTACCAGTAGATTTCTTCAGGTTCAGGGCACCATGAAACATACTTGTACCCTGGTTCTAACTCTGCCCTTTTGCTTTTTTATCTTCTTAACATAGTGAGTGATAAGGTCATTTCAGAAAGTCATTTCTATGATAGAATTACTCACATTTATTATACATACATATGAAATGTAAGCCATATAATTATAACTCATGAAGTAAACATTCCTCAAACTCCAAAACAATCCTTAATCAAATCTCACTGGCTTCTTCATGCCACCCAGGACAGAAAAGAATGTCAAAGAGGAGTTGAAATGGAATGACAAGATTCTTAAGTAACCATTGTTAATCTTCTTTTGGAAGATTTTACCAGTTGCATTGTTACAGGATAGCTTTAATATAAAATGAGTTTGCTTGACTGGGTTCTTATTTGCACGCTCGAAAGGCACTTATAATGCCCCAGCTTGCAGGGTAACACAATAAAGGTTAAAAAAGGGTTTTTATCTATAAGAGAAGGGGAAATAGTATAGTGAATAGTACAAGAAGAAGAGAGGGATACAGATTTGTAAATGTTCTACCAGTTCCTCAGAGCTGGAACCCAATGGCGTGCTGAGAACCGGTTCTGAAGGAAAAAAGGGACCCCCAAGGCTCACGTGTCTGCTTTTATACTTAGCCTGGCTGCTTAACTTTGCCCTCAAGTCCCAGTGATCTGCTCTTCAATAATGACCTTATGGGATTTGTAGTTTTTAGATATTGTAAGTTTGAAATGGGGGTCGAAGTCCCCCCATTTCTTTGTGTAATCCACTCAGGAGGATCTTTCCTCCCTAACAGTATGACCACATCAACATAATTTCAGGAATTTTCTTGAGGTATTAAGCACTGCCCACGCAAGGGAATAATCCTGAAGCACTGCCCACGCAAGGGAGTAATCCTGAAGCTTAAACCTTAATAGTTGCACAGTAAATAGTCTTCTGCATGTTGAATAATTGCAAGATAAATTAGTTGATTAAGGACCTAGTATACTGATACATACTAAGAGCTCAATAAACAGTTGCTACTGTCTTAGATTTCCTATGACCACAGTTACCACCATAGCATAAGTTCATTTCCAAAGTGTAACAAATGATACCTGTGCTACCTCATCCCCCATTTACAAATGTTTAATTTTTATAAATATTATGAAGTAAAACATTATACAAATTGCATGATCAGAGGCCCAAATCACCAACCAGACTCAGCTAAATACAAGCTTTACCAATGATTCACAAAGAAAACAGAAAAAAAAGCAGCAGCAAAAACGAAGTAGTTTCATTAGAAACAGCTTCTCAAATCTCCTTTTATCAGGATATATTTTGCTTTTCAAAAGGATGGACTTAGTAGCTTTCAAGATCTCTAAAATTCTATTCTTTGTTACTCCTGTATCTGTACTATTTTAGTAACTGATTCTTCAGTGAAATGGAATGCCAGAAAGCTAGAAATTGCTTGCGTTTTACAATTACAATTCTTTCCCCCCAAAAAATCCCACTAAAAGCATTCCAATTTCAGTTATCAATACATAGCAATCTCCTACAGGGTCCTCATTTAATTTTTTTTTAAAGATTTATTTATGCACACAAGAGCTGGGGTACAGGCCAGAGTCCAGGGAAGTGAGTGGATTCACCAGAGACAGAGTGGGGAGCAGAACAGGCAGATGGATTGAAACACACTGCTGAGGGGAGCAGCGGGCACAGCAGGAGAGGTCTGCTACACCATATGGGTCCCCTTCCTGGCCAGGGCCAAGGATCGAACTCGTGCTGCAGTGGCTGCGGTCTGCTTCATAATGTGTTGCTTAACCCACTGCACCACCAGGGAGGCCCTAATTTCTTTGTTTTTAAAAAAAAGATTTGTTTATTTATGCATACAAGAACTGAGGTGTAGGCCAGAGGTGCTGGAGGAAGATCAGAGGATTCACCAGAGACAGTGTAGAGAGGAAAACAGGAAGACTGACTGAAAAACACTGCTGAGGGAAGCAGCAGGTGAGACAGGTGAGGTCTGCTGTGCCATGTAAGTCAGCTCTTTGGTCTGGGATCAAACCCATGCTGCAGTGGCTGCTGATAGCTTCATAGTGCTGAGACTTAACCTCTTGTGCCACTAGGGCGGCCCTCATTTAATTTCTATTTAGTAAATCCATCAGTAAATATTTATAAGAATAATGACCAAGGTCAAAGCAGAGAAAGAAAAGTAGCAAAGGGCATTGTTAATTCTTTCTTTTCAAAATTATAAATTAAAATAAAGCTAGGATGGAGTGACTGGGCTATATTGCCGGGGGGGCGGGGGGTTTCCATTGTTCCTGCAGGTCAAAGCATATTATCTCTATCTAATATCTGCTTGCTGTTTTCAGCAGATACTGGTTTCCCAGGAGGTTCCTCATTCCGGACTTCTGCCCTTGGTGAGAGGCTCCCTGCATGACCCTACACCTAGCTGACAAGCAGGAACTCTGGGCACCAAGACAATATCCCTGAGACCAAGGAGGGCTGGGGATCCCACATACACCCACCATTTATACTTTAATCCAATACTAAAGACTCCATCCTCTGCACTGTAAATAACGGAATATTTATTGAAACCAAAGTGCATTTTCTAAGATGGCGAATCATAAGGTTGCTCCTTATAACGACTAATGTCACCGCGATCCAGTCATCTGACCAACCAAAAACATTTGGAGTCCTTATTAATTGCTCGCTATTCCATCAAATGTATCATGTATTTCTGGCAATTTGCCTTCTGACGTATCTTTCACATATGTTGAATCTTGCATGTACAAATTTAGGGTAGTGATATTGTTAGGGGGAAAGGTGGTCCTAAATGGATTATGGGTGTGTGGACTCCAACCCCCACTCCAGACCATCAGTGTTCCAGAACCACAAATCTGATAAGATGATTATCGAAGAGTGGATTACTGGGACCTGAGGGTGGAGTTAAGCTGCCAGGTTGGCTGTAAAACCGAGGTGAGCCTTGGACACACTCTCTCTTACTGAGGAGCCAGACCCCTTCCTTCGGAGCGATCTCATTCAACTCGGAGCTAGCCCTCAACGCGCCATTGCTTAGATCTGGTAGAGTATTTGTGGATTTGTATCCCTTTCTTTTTCCTTTGGTGTTATTACTATTTTATTCCCCTTTCTTTCATAAAA
>JAGFMF010011828.1:3819306-3859396 GCA_019455555.1 Galemys pyrenaicus
GCCACGTGTACCTGGAGTTGGGACTTTTAAGTCTTCTGAGCGCGCGGGTGGAGAACCCAGTGTGGGGAACCCATTTTATATTAGGGTTGCCCTGTAACAATATTTCTTTTTTACCATAAAGTTTTAATAGCTTCTATAATATTTCCTACTTCCAGATGTCTTTATTCACAAACCTAACTTTCTTACTGAGACGATTTCTCTATGAGAAATGCAAATGCAAGCTGATTGTTGCCACATACAAATTCGTCAAAGGTTTCATATCACATTTTCTTTGACATTTTTGTTTTACCACATATAAAAAATGTATTCACTTTCTCTCAGGCAATTGTCTCACTTTTTCATTTTCACACACATAAAAACTTACATTCACAGACTCTCCTACTCTTTGTTTATAATCCACAGGTACCTTATACAAAACTGAAACAATTTTGCCAACATAGTCACTGTGTTGTTCCTGATATGTAATTGCAATTCTTTATAGAAAATATTGGTTGTATTCATTAGACAGACACATTATTTATTCTAGAAAATATTGGCCAACAGAATAAAGGCCAACACCTTAAACAGTTAAGCAAAGCTCTTTAAAATGCTTTTCTCTACACTCATCTGTTGGAGAGGAGAGAAAATTTCCTTTGGAGGAACTCAGTAAGCAAAAGCCCTCTGGCTAGTTAGAAAGAATTCCACTGGGCAAAGTCCATTCTTCCCGATAGATAGGTCCCTCTTTCTAAATGTGGCCGATGATCCCTTTTCCTGTCTTTTTGGTTCCCTGTCAGTGTCTGTTGGTTCCAGCTGTATGAGTCATAGCCTAACTCCATGCCCTGTTGCTTTTATGGAAAAAAGCTCAAGATGTGACTATTCCTGCTGATAGGCTGGATGGCCATAGTGTCCATGTTTTAAACAAAATATTTCAAGCAAAGACTTTATTTTTGAAAAATGTTTGATAGTGGAAATGCGTTTTCGTTTCCCTTTATTAGAACTCCAAATGATTATATATATTTTGACAAACTAACAAATGCATACTTAAAGAAATTCTCATTTGATATATAAAAATTCACCTCAGAAAGATTTTTAAATGAAAAATAGCAAGAGATTTTTTATCTTATTTGACAAAATACAAATGAAAGTCTTAATTCACCTCTCTCCCATTTTTTTTTTTCAGTTCACAAGGTTTACAGCCTTCTCAAAATGTTTTCATGACTTCCTGATTGTATGATTCGATTATTGTAACAAAGTCTGAGTTCTGTCTTAGATCAGTTTTCTATCTATTACTATAATTACCCACCTCTACTTCCTACTTCACTCACAAACACTCCAATCCATACTACTATTGCTGACAGTTTTCCTCTTTAATTATTCAAATGTCATAGTTTGAGTTACCTTCTACTACAATAATAGTACCTAACAACCAACTGCAAAAGTTAATGATTTAAATATTATGGGTTTATTAATTTCCATGAGTCATGGATTAAATGGGAGGCCATATCTTGCTTGCGCTCATTGATGTGTATGAGCAGTTCATAGTCAGTTAAGCTATTGATCAGGAATTGCCTTATCCATAGTGAATTTTCCTCAGTGGGTTCCCTTCCATGAATTAAGGTACACCAGACTTCTTCAAATTTGTGTGTGTGTGTGTGTGTGTCAGGTGTTGGGGGGAGACACAGAAAGAGAAATAGATGGAAAGTGTACATAGTCATCAATTCATTAATTTCAGGCCAAGGTCAAAGTGGCTATGCTATTAAGTAGGACATATTCAGTTGGCCAAAGTCACAAGTCAGCAGATTCACTGGAAAGGGAAAATAGTCTCTACCTCCTAAAGAGAATAGCTGTAAACTCACATTATAAAGTACATGGATAAGGGAATAGAATTAGATATTTTGGAACTTTCTGTATCCTACCTGTAAAACTTTCAATCATGGCCAATCTGCTTGTAAATTTTCAAGGACTATCTATTTCATTTTCTGATCATGTAAACTCTGCTCCCAAGACTTCAAATCCAAAAGCTGTGTCCATCTAAGCCTAACCTTCATTTTTCATTTAACTGAAACTTTAAAACTTCCTTTTCCTCATCATTCTACTTCTACCTGAATCAGATGGTCTATTCACTCTGACATAAATATGTCTTGTATTTTTAATCAGTCATACTTCTATGCTTCACCATGTTTCCTCTCATATGCCACTTGAATATTCTACTTTCAGTAAAGTTTAGCTTTATTTTTACTAGGCCTCCATTTTTCTGAGAGTCTGGGATGTTTCCTGATTACACCAATTGAACAATGCAATTTTTATTTTTCACTCCAACATATAAACATACAACCAGTGCACTTTTGACTCTTGTTTTTTTTTTTATATCATAAACTTCTAATGAGTGTTAGCTTGGTATACCCAACAAGCATAGGAAATGTATGATCCAAAAGGTCTAAAATTAGTTATAATTATATAATAGGTATGTTAGGTGCTGAATTTTGTCCTCCAAAAATTCACATGTTGGAGTCCTGTAATATGGGGTTTCCACCTTAGTGGAAAGTTTTCACTTCTGACTCAAGCCAATTGCATATGATTATATTATGATTTATTAGAGAAAGTCCATATTACAATAATATAAGCATAAAATTTAATTGACAGAAAAGGAGGGATGTTCTGAACCACTAGGGCAGAGTTCTAGAGATGTGTGAGGTGGGCAGCATTCATTCAGGTCTGGCTCCTCTACTGGAGTCTCAGTGAACAGGGCAGGGAGGACTGTTCTAGGCAAAGACTCCAGTGGCTATTGCAAAAATCTGAAGACCGGGCCTTCCTGGTGGTGCAAGGGGCTGAGCAACCACTGTGGCGCTTCTGCAGCTACTGTAGTGCAAGTTCAATCCCCCGCCAAGGACGGGGCCCACATGGCGCAGCAGACCTCTCCTGCGTGCTCGTTGCTCCCCTCAGCAGTGTTTTCAGTCCATCTGCCTGTTCTGCTCCCCACTCTGTCTCTGGTGAATCCTCTCACCCCCACACCTCGGGCCTGTACCCCAGCTCTTACATGCATAAATAAATAATTAAAAAAAAAAAAACAAAACCTGGAGAAGCCTTAGAATTCCTCAGGGTTAAAGTTTCTCAGATTGGCTTAATTTAGCTCCAATATTTATACTAATGTCAGAGATGTATTATCATGGCTATATTTTAGTTTTATCTTGCATTTGGCCTCTAGACACAGTCAGGTTCTTATCTATCCTTGTGTCTAGGGCATCTGCTTATCAAAGTGCTCTTAAACAAATGGTACTTTAATTGATAACACAATTCTTTTCAGATATAGTCATTTCTTCTTCAGTTATATAATATCAATACATACAATAAGCCCTAATCCCAGGAATATTAGAATATGACCATATTTAGAGATAAGACCTTTTACAGAGCTAATCAAGTTAAAATGAAACTATATAATTCTATCGAAAGATAGGAACAATAGCCTCATGTAAGGTAAATGAAGTTTATCAGGTTTTTCTGCCTCCATTAGTGTCAATGACAGACACCTGTGGTCCTGCACCCATGCTTAATGGAAGGCACCCGAAGTAAGGTGTGAACATACGCAAGTGGGCGCACCTGGACTGAGACACTGGGCGTATAAGGGTGGCATCACAGGGGTGCCAGAAGAGCAGAGCAGAGGGAGGAGCAGCAGGAGTAGCAGCAGAGCAGAGGCATGAGAGACTAGAGAGCCCAGAGTGTTGGTTCACTAGTGTCTAAGGAGGCTTCCCAGCCTTCTGGCCCCATAGCCTCCCCACCTGCCATGTACCTGGTAACCTCTGATGCGGAAAGATCAATAAAACCCTGAAAAAGCCAGCGAGGGCTCCGGGACTCCTTTACCCATCTGCAAAAATCATAGAGAGCCTGCCACGTGCCCTCCTGCCCCAATGCCTCGTTAAAAAAAAAAAAAAAAAAAAAAGATTGAATGCAAAAGCAGACATGTAGAAAAGAAAGACAATGTGGAGACACAGAGAGGAAACAACTATAAGGTAAACTATAAGGTAATGAGAAATAACTAAAGCAGTCCTTTCATCGTCTGAGAAGGAAATATCATCTTGATTTTCTTTTGGTTTGCTTTTTATTCAGGTAACGTGGGTTTACAACAGTATGTGTAATTCAGATGCAGAGGATCACGCCTGGGTAAAAATAAATTCATAAAAATTAAAAAGGGTGGCAAAAAAAGCCCTTATAGCTATTCTTTTCCTTTTGGAATATGATTAAGCAGATTTTTCACTTTTCTTCCTTCTCTTGCCACACCCAAAATGTGTCTGGTGTGGTTCTGAAACTTTCTGTGTAACAGTTTGCAACTCCCACAGGCTGCTGCCCAACCTGGCCTGACACATTTGAAACAAGGAATAAAATAGTAAGACATGCCTCTGAGACTTGCTTAAGCTTCTCTGGTAGAGAGAAACACAGGCTGACCACCAACATTGAAAATCCAAAGCAGTACTTCAAAGATAAAACGATACCAGAAATAGAAACAAGCAATCATCAAGAGAACAATTTAAAGCACCTGCTTATGATTTAGTCTCATAACCCAACTCAGGCAGAAGAAAATTCAATAGTGTTCAATGAAGTAAATAAAGTATTGAGGAAAATAAAATTCCTAGTGCCTAAGATAACAATAGTATTGATGTCTGCAGATTCTGCATGACAGATGCTCTCAGCTGCTACTCTGCTCCTGCAGAGGTGGCTGCAGGGCCATAGACCAGCTTGTGGCATCATAAACTATTCATTATAGACAGTCTCATCCCCAGGACAGAGTGATTCGGCAATTTTCCTGCATTCTGTTCTTGGGGGAGCCCCATCCACTGCGAGCAGTCAGCTGGGCAGTGCTTCATGAGCCAGGGGGAGCTGTTTGCCAGACGGAGCTGAAAAGAGACATGAGACATGATTCTGCCATAAGCAGGCTCTAAATTGGCCTGATCATCAAAACTATCTAAGGGATAAGTGAACAACCAGAACTACTTGTGTAATCACCCAGCAACCTGGGGAGAAATCATTAAAAATACTATAGAAGTCCAAAATTGGTAAATAAATAGCCAAGTCTAGCTCTTAAACCTGTGATGCTGGTCTGAATAATGTTGACTCACAAACATCATTTTTTAGTTTTGAAAATTAGATTTCTGACCTTTAAAAACTCAAGCATCTGGCTTCTCTAGAAAATCTGGGGAAACTAACAAAATGGAAGGGCTCACTCAGTTTTTCTTTTTTCCAGGGAGGCAAACCTCTTCTCTACTGTGCCCTCCAGCATGTGTCATTGTTTATTCATTTCTTATTTGCAGCATGTTGATTGACCCCCTCCCCCCAGGCTTTTGAGCATTAAATTTAGGTCTGTTATTTTGAACAATAAGAGGTGAAGGACAATGGGAATTGGGACATTTTGATGAGAGAGTGAAATCACAGCTCTGAAAAAAATAAAAAACAAAATCTAAAACAAACACCTAGTTCTAGTAATAAACTCAGAAAAATTGGATAGATCACCCAAATATCAAGGAAAGAGTCAGACCTCAGGGAATTAAAAGACAAAACAAAAAATAAAACAGAGTATTTATGGGAAGGTTTACACTCTAACGAGCAGAGTGAAGGCAGCTAGGAGCCCAGATGAGTTTACTGAAGTAAAAGTCTTTGTATTAATCTGTTCGGCCTGTCCTAACAAAGATATGGTAGATTGGGTGGGTTAAAAAATGCTATTTATTTTCTCACAGTTTCTGGTGAGAATCCTTTTCCTGCTTGCTGCCTTCTCACTGTACCTTCACAGGGGAGTTTTAGGGTGAGGAGCAGTAGAGAGAGAAGAAGGAAGCTCTTATGTCTCCCATAAGAGCACAGGTCCCATGGTGAGGACCCCATTTTCACCATCTCAACTCGCCTTAATTTCCTCCCAAAGATACTATTTCCAAATACCATTACAATGGGGGGTTAAGACAGTATGTCCTGAATAACGTCACCCACTGATGTTTTATGGAGTCTACCCCCACCTCCCTGTTATAGAGAGCCCAGGCTCTGAGGACTACATCTCCCATCATGCATACACTTGACCTCTTCAAGTGGGGATTGCTGGGAACCAAAGGTGGAGTTAAGCAGCCACACTCCAACAAAACTGAAGACATGTGGGCCTGTGGACTTTCTTGGTTTTGCCTGATTTCTGCGTTTACCCACGTTTTCGGCTCAAATGGCGTTACTGGTAGGACATATATTAACCAATTAAACTCTCTCTTTCTCTGTGCTCCCCTCTTCTTATTTCCCTAGAAAATAAGCCTTTTATTAACCTTTCCCTGTGTGCTTGCCCTTGAGTCTTGTCCTGAGTTGAAGGCAGGCAGGGGAGGACTTACCTCCAGGCCATCCTGTTTCCCTTTGGGGTAACCCTGTAACAGTTACAGGAACAGTGTGAGTTCCATTTATATAATAGACCTGAAATGACAAAATTATAAAAATGGAGACTGGATGAGGAACTGCTAGAGGTTAAAGAGGGAGTAGGGGTAGGAGGGTGGTGTATGTGTCTTTTAAAGGGCAGCATGAGGATCCTTGTGAAGATGGAAATTTTCTGTATCAAGTTTTCTTTACTGCCACTATCCTGCTAGTGATACTATACTGTGTTATACCAAGATGCTATAATCAACAATAATTGTGTACACAGGATCTCACTGTATTATTTCTCATAGCAACATGTGAATCTCTAATTCCAAAATCAATGTTTAAAAATTTGAAATATTCATATTAAATAAATAATAAAGAAAATAAGTTATTTATGAATCCAACCTCCAGACTTAATACATATTAATACCCTTCATAAAAGAGAGAATAAGAAGGTATAGGTACAGCAAAATGTATGATCCCCCTACTCCCATTTCTTTCCCTTCTTAAGTTGGTAAAATCTTTCCCATACATGTGATTGTGTATTTATTTACAAGTACAAATAACTAAAATTGTATATTCTATTGATTATTTAATCTCCTTTGATGTAAGTATAATGTGATGTTGTTTTGATTAGTTGTGGGATTCGTGCGTGGTGTCCTTGAGTTGCATCTGAGAAAAGTTTTGGCAGAGTTCCCCCCTTTTCTGCAACACACAGAAAGTTTTACACAGGAAACAAGGACTTTGCACAGACAGATAGGCCGAGGTTACATTTTAAACGAACAGGTTTACTGGGAAAAGAGAAAAAAAGAGGCACCTGCACCATCACAGGTGAGCAGAAGAGCTGACGCTCCTGCTTTACAAAGGGAAAAGGTTTGTAAAAAGAAGCACCTGCAGAGTCACAGGCAGGCAATGAAGTAGCATTTTGCCAGAACAAAAAAGCACTGATACAGTGTTCTTTTGGGGAGGGGTTCATTCCTTTGTGGAATTGTTATTTGTTATTTTATTAATCACTTTTAGGGTATGATTGGGTTACTTTGTAAGGACCAGTGATTCTCTACAGTGGCCCTGAATCTCCATCCATAACCCCACCTCTGGTCTCGTTCACAGGATATTTTCTATAGCATCTGATACTTGGGATAGCAGTTGGCCTAAGAATTGTCATTTCTATATCTGGCTTAACAACTATGTAATCATTTCTACCCCCATCCCCGGTTTCTGGTTTCTTGACACCATCATCCTAAATTTTCTACTCTTAGCCACCAACATAATGTACATATAAATATTATGTCTCATAAGCCATGGCAATAGGTGAATAACCAGTAATATGGAACAGATCAATGATCCCCCAAAAAACGTGTAACCCTTTCCAGTCCATCTCCTTCAATCTTGGCTCCACAAAAACATGTGTAACATTGTTTTTAGTATTATAAATAGGTATGTAGCAGTGTTATGTGCACAGAAAATAGAAGGGTACCCTGTCCCACCCAAGGAAGAGTGGAACTGAGCTGAGAGGAGAAGTGAGAGAAGACAGGGAAAAGAATAGTGGAGGAGGGGCAAGGAGCAGAGAAAATTGTAAAGTAGAAATCTTGCTTGCTTCTTGGTCTTAGACTTGTGCCAGGGGCTGAGGAACTTGGAAGGAGACACTTAGAAGACATATGGGTGAGAGACCTATGGGGAGGCTGACAGTGGCAGCCTTTATCTTGACTCTTTTTTTTTTTTTAAAGATTTATTTATTTATGCATACAAGAACTAGGGTACAGACCAGAGGTGTGGGGTGAGGGGATTTACCAGAGACAGAGTAGGAAACAGAACAGGTAGACTGACTGACATACACAGCTGACAGGAGCAGTGGGTGAGGCAAGAGAGGTCTGCTGCACCATGTGGGTCCCCTCCCAGGCTGGGGATCAAACTCATGCTACAGTGGCTGTGGATGCTTCATAGTGAAGTGCTTAACCCCTGTGCCACCAGTGAGGCCCTTGATATACATTTTGGTTTTGGTCTTTTCCTCCCAGACTTGCCTGGTCTCTTATGCCCCTTTCTTATGGGTCTCTGCCAGAAAGTTCCTTAGATTTGTAACAGGCTTTCAGATGACTCTCAGTGGCTCTTCTTTGGGCCAACCCTGTTTGGCTGGGCATTACCCATGAGCATAACTTTGAACAGGAAGATTGACTGAAATACACTGCTGAGGAGGGCAGCAGGCGAGACAGGAGACAATGTCTGCTGTGCCATGTGGGTCAGCTCCCTGGCTAGGGATCAAACTTGCACTGTGGAAGTTTGTGGAATCTTTATAGTGTGGTGCTTAACCCCTCGCGCCAACAGAAAGGCCCCTCTTTCTCTTCTCTCTGTTGCACATTAATTGTATTAAAGATCTTTTTCATTGAAGGTCTTATGCACTAGTTTGTCTTTATACTGCAGATGGCAGAAACTTTTTAGAGCAGGTGGGTTTGGGGTTCTCAGGGTGCCCCTCATTTTCCCCACTAACAGTTACAGAATTTACCATGTATAATATTGGTATCTCTTTTTGCAACTTGGTGTATGAACTTGTCTCCTCATATTGCCATTGCTCAATTTCTCACTTCCTCTCTTTTATTCAAAAATCTATATATTTTCAAATTCCTGAAGAACTCACTGACAAGGAAAGGAGAAAATTTCCTTTTCCTTGAAGCAATTTTGATGTTTTAATTAGGGGAGAAAAAAATACTTGTCTGCACTGTTAAAAAAAATTCATTGGCATAAATTTAGAGATCTAAGCCAGCAGAAACAGACTGCAAGAAACTGTACAATCTGGAAGGGTTTTATAGTTTTGTCTTCAAACTTTATTTTTGTATATCAGATTGTCTTAAAACTCAGCATTCTCTCTCTCTTTTTTAGATGTGGAATGAAAACCTTAGTTAAAAGAAAGTCAAAAACACACTAAAGTAGCTACAAATAATGAGAATCAATATCCCTACTACTGACATTTTCAGACATATCTAACAAGTAAAAGGCAAGTTGTGATTTTCCAATAAAATCAGTACATATCATTAAAATAGAAAGATGAAAAAGAGAAATAGAATGAGACAAGGTTATTAATTAAAGAAAGGTTATTTTAGGTGAAATCAACTTCCCCAACAGAAAGAATGAAATGGGAGTTGTTGGAGGGTGATATGGGGTGATGAAGGTGGGGTAAGGGGTCATGAGGTGGGGGTGGTAAAAGAGGAGGTTTCTTTTTTTAAAGATTTATTTTATTTATGCATACAGCATCGGGGGTGTAGGCCAGAGGTGCACAGCGTAAGAGGATTTACCAGAGACAGAGTAGGGAGCAGAACAGGCAGATCAACTGAAATACACTACTGAGGGGAGCAGTGGGTGAGAGCAGGAGAGGTCTGCTGTACCATGTGAGTCACCTCCCTGGCTGGGTATTGAACCCAGGTCATAGTTGTCATAGGGCTGAGACTTAACCCCTATTCTACCAGTGAGGCCCAAGGGAGTTTTCTTCTGTTGCAGATTATCTGCTGTTGACCTGGTTTGGTCAGGCTTAGATTCCTCTTAGTGGTTGACATGGCAATTGTTAGAGTCTCAGTTTTGGTTTGAAGAAGTGGGTTTGGCAAAAGGCTGTTTGGGGCCCTCGTCACTAGTTTTGGGAACTGCGACATTGGAGGGTGCTTGGTGTCTTGCAGAAATAATTTCAGAAATGCTGGAATAAAGCCAGCAACAAATTTCACTAGGTAGACAGGAGGGAACACTGGGAGAGGCTGTGCACAGTGTCAGCAAGGAGAAGTAGTGGGGTTTTTAAGTTGTTTTGTTGTCTTCCAGGGAATGGAAGTTTCCTGTTAATTATGTGTACTTTCTTCCCATCACTTCTGGACTAATTGGAACTATCCTCCCTCTCTCTTTTCAGGTCACTGGAAACTAGTTAAAAGACTCTTCCCAAGCCTCTGGCTGCCAGGACTTATTTTGTCCTTAGACAACAAGGTTACCCCAGCTGCAGTGTCGTAGTGCAGAAATGCAGCTGTACATCTCTGGGGGGAATGTGTGAGCGCATTTTTCTATCCCTAACATTAGGAAAGAGGAAATAGCTCATAAACTGGGGGGCCATGACACGAAGATTCTTACCATGAATGGTGATTGCAGGACTGGAAGTGACTCTGAGTAAGTCAGTGAGTGGTAAATGAAGCATGTAGTTGTCATAATTTATAAACTGTACATTTAGGCTCTACCAAGTTTGTAAAAATAGACTAAGTGTAGCTGACTAATTTGTTTTAATTTTTCTAGTTAAATTTTTTTGACTCTTTTGCAATAATACCAAGCTTAAAAATACAGCCTGTACAACTATAGAAAAAATATTTTTGTATCCTTATTCTATAAGCTTTTATCTATTTTTTAAATTATTTTTTCCTAATTTTTAAAATTTTGTTGTTGTCAAAAGCTTAGATATGAACACGCACATTAGTCCAGGTTACAGAGTCCAGGGCATCAATATCACAGTCTCTACCTCCATACTTCATTCCACTGGAGGATCTTTAGGGACAATTACTTGCATGGAGCTGTCATCTCCTATAAAAACCTTAGTTTCCATTGGAATATATCCTAGAGGACCTGCCTGAGGCTCTTGTGAAGAGGTGTTGGACTTTTCCATGGGGGTTCGCATGATTGTTTCTCTTTTTCCCTTTTTTTTTTGAATCATAGATGTGCTTGTGAAAAATAATGTACAATGAACATGCCTGTCTATGAATGAAAACCTTTTGGTCTTGGAGCCCATATTTTCAAACAATTTAAAGAGCTTATTGAAGTCCACAAAAGACTTTGCTAAGTCCTTCACTTAAATTTCTGTGGGATTTTTTTTCTTGCATTTCCTGTTTCTGTTTCAGTTCAACAATTCCTAATCAGTCAAATCCTTAGGAATCACCTCTGGAGTACTTCAATATCATTCTCATTCATACCACTTAAAGTTGAGAGTCTGTTGATTTTTCCACCCTTCTCATCTTCACCAAGTCCTTTGCAGTGTCTTGAATATCTTATTCCGTGTACCTCTTGTATACTCCCTGGTGACATTGCCCCATGACCAAGAGAGCTTCTTGATACAGTCATTGGCATTCTAACCATCCAGAATGGCATCAGTGTCTTCCCAGTTGCAGCAATAGCCTGAGCAAAGGTCTTCTTCAGGTGGCAGCCCTTAAAAAAGTAGCCAAGATCCATTGGCTAGTTGTGTTGTTTGGAGCTAGAAACACCACCATGATATTGTATGAAGGTCACCAGTAAAAGGTGAATGTTGGGAAGCATTATCAACAATAATAAAAAACTTGATAGCCCTGTTATTCTCCATAAAGTACTTCTCTATTTCACTAGCTTAGTAATTGGCAGGACTATCTGGGAAAAGGAGTTGGGTCACTCATGGTTGCTATTTGTTCCTGTAGTGCATTGACAGTGTTTGCTTGTTGGCATGCTTAAAGTCTTTGAGTTCTCAGTATGTCAGATAACAAAGCATTTTAATTTACAGTCCACATATTGCTTCTTAAAAGCTTTAAAACCTGATACTGAGTTGACCTTCTAACAGATAAAAGTCCTTGCTGGCATCTATTTCCATAATGGGAAGATTTCATCCATATTGATGATTTGCTCTGACAAACTGTACAATCATCTAGTTTGAAAAAAAGTTCCTGTTATCTTTACACCAAGTCTTGCAGATGCAACACTCATTTTCCCATTTTCTAATAAATGATGATCCTCAAATTCTTTAGAACATCCAAAAGGAGCAGTAAATTCTACACATTAAATGGGTCCCTCATTTCTGTTAACATCACAAACAGACTTTTTGCTTTGGTTATGAATTTGATGTGCAGAGAGGATATGCTTGTTATTCCGATCTTCAATTCACATCAGATACAGACTTCCAGAATTTTTGTTCGTCTCATTGCTTTCATTGAAACAGATTCTTTATTAGCTTCTGTCATGTTGTTCTTGTTCTTCAAGATCATATTTATGGTGGGATGAGACATGGCTGACTAGTGAGCAATAACCATTACTGATTTTCTACTTTTGTAGTCCTTAATCACATTTAATGTGATTCTGGGTCAGTCAATCAATGTGGCTTTTTACTGGCAACTTTATCAGTGGATTTTATAAATTTAGTGCCATGAGAAATAAAATAACTTGAAATTAAATCAAGACTAAGGGGAAATGATGGTATCAAAAGGAATAGTAAATAGGAAATGTCTCAGTCAGTATAAAACTTTACAATGTAATAATGTCATAGACAATAGAAATCTTGCACTACCCTATATACATGTCCCATTGTTGACCAAAATGTTCTTATATGGTTCGTGATCATAATACTACCTATTCCTTACCATGATTGTAATTCATTATATGGATAGTACTTAGATGATAGTCTATTCCCAGTGACACAAACTAAAAGTTAACTTGTTTGCTCTTTGTCTTGCTCTTTCCTCCTCTAAGAAGTACTGTTCCATCATTTTACCCTTTCAAATCTCACTCTTAATCACCTCCTTTGTAAATTTTTATGTAATCCAACTTTCATTTTGGATTCTAATTCCATTTAGTGTAAATTGTTACTGTTAGAAGTTCCCTGGGCTTGGCAATTATACCCAGTGTGTGACACTACAGAAACTCATTGATAAATTTGTCTTTCTGTGTGTGGGTAGCAAGAATCCCAAGAATGGGCAACATAGGGTTTTCCCATTTAATATTTGGGGGTCCCTGGGAACCTCTTGCTTTCACCTGGTATCTTTTTGGAATTTGATATTATAGTTGGTTGTGAATATGTCTTTTTCATGAGATTTTTATGAGAAATTAATAACTATATCTTGTCAATGCCTATAGCCTAAACACTAAACAGAGCCTGGTGTAGAACATATAAACAATTTACTGATTTAGATTAACTGTATTACAAATCATTTCAAGAAATCTTGCCTTACTTTATTACATGGCTTCCATGCTGGCTCACCTTGGAGCTTTTAATTCTACTTTTCTCTCTTGAGCTTATAACTCTGCTGCACTGAGAAGCCTTTGTTTCATTTTCAGATGTTCTTTCAGAACACAATGCATGTCACTGAATTCTTTAGACTCCTTGGATCCATAATACTAGCAAAATTTCTAGTGCTCGTTAGATGCTCGTTAGATGGGTGGATAGTTGAATATATTTAGAAATCAACACTTGGAAACTAGAATGAATGAAAACATAGAATGAATGTTCACCTTTTAAGACAGATTTATAAATTTGCTGTGATATAAAATATAATGTGTTTTTCATTTATGCTTTGTTTGAGCCATAAAAGGAGAAGAAAGATTATCAAATATAACTTCTTTTATCTATCAACTCTTCATCACCTTCAAATCAAGTTTTATGTGTCTTATGACTTCTATTCCATGACTAATATAGTTTACTGACTTTGGAGGGCTGAAGAAAAATAAATTTTCGTTGTCATAATGCATTCATTTGTAGTACAGACAATTCAAATCTAGTTTTACAATGCTGCTATACATTAATACCAACATAGATTTAAATATGTTGCATTTACTGTTCATAATATAATGAACAGTATATTATGAACAGTATAAAAGCTTCCCATCCACATAAGTGGTTTAAATCATTTCTTCCCAAATCTAATATGATCATGTTGTAACTAAGTTTAAAACCAACTGTAATCTCATAATTCATTGTAGAAAAAAAAATCAATACAAGCTTCTTAGAATGGTCTACATGGTTTTTCACAATATCACCCTAAACTATTTCCAGTCTAAGCTTCTAAAACTCCTCTGTAATAACCACCCACACTTCTCACTATTTTTACAAACTCTACAAAAAAGGATTATGCCAACTACCTTTGATATCTACTTCTATTTCTCTAATTTAAGAGTGCACCTTGCTCTACCTGATGACTGCAGAAGCTTCCAAATGGTCTACCAGCATGATTTTTAATTAGTTTAACAGAGAATATCCAGAGCAAACATTTCAAAGCAAAATTCTGAAAATTACCTTTAATGCATCAAATAATTCCTGTTGCTTGTAGAATGAAATCTAGTAAGGTTGTAGACATCATATGACCTTCCCCACTTCTCCAGTCTCTCCCATTTCCATCCGATAGCCATCATCTTTGCATACCCTGCTCTCATTACTTCTTTTTCATGAAAATGTCACAGTCCCTTATAAAATGACCATGTTTCCTTTACCCCAAATTCTCTTTGGGTATACCCCTTTTCACTTAGTCAATTTATTCATCTTTCAAATATCATTTTAAAAGTCATGCCTTCAGACATCTAGTCTCTACTTGAAATGAAGAGGCATGGGAAGAATGGCATTAACATCCTTATAAAAAAAAACAAAAATTCCAGACAAGTTGCACCTTCATGACTTTTCTTGAACCAAAGAATTGAGACCTTGGTGTGACCAATTATTCCAAAATCAAAAAAGAGACTAGTGTCTTTAGGAAAAGGTAATGAACACTTCTTCACCTGGGATGATAGAAGGAGTTACTGATATAAAAATGTAGCTAGAAGTTGGCCAAAGAAATAAAATTAGGCAAGAAAAAGGAAAGTCAGCCAAATCAGAGAGAAAGAAATAAAATTTTCTCTATTTGCAGATGACATGACATTTATTTAGGAGACAATGACTCCACCTAAAAATTATTAGAATAGGGCCTCCCTGGTGGTGCAGTGGGTTAAGCAATGCACTATGAAGCAAACGGCAGCCATTCAGCACGAGTTCGATCCCTGCCGCCGGCCAGGGAGGAGACCCACATGGTGTGGCAGACCTCTCCTGCCTCGCCCGCTGCTCCCCTCAGCAGTGTACTTCTGTTGATCTGCCTGTTCTGCTCCCCACTCTCTGTGGTGAATCCTCTCACCCCCCCCCACACCTCTGGCCTGTACCCCAGTGCTTGTATGCATAAATAAATAAATCTTTGAAAAAAATTATTAGAATAGGCGACTTCAGTAAAATTGAATGAAATAAAATCAATATGCAAATATTAGTTACCTTTTAGGTACTAACAACAAACTATTAATAAATGAAACATTTAAGAATCTCAATTGCATCAAAAAGGATGAACTACTTAGAAATAAATTCAAGCACACTAGTAAAACAGGATTAACATGTAAGATGATGGATTACTGTATGGAAGGAATACTTTCTCAAGATAATGTTTATCAAATTATCCTGATGCACACTTTAAATATTTTGCAACTGGATTTTCAATTACCTCTCATTATAGCTGAAAGGAAAGTAAAAAATAATTCTATTATTCATGTCAGTTCTATGTCATAAAATGGAACCCTCACAATTTTAACAAATTCTATAAAATCTCTGAACTATTTAACTCTGTACTTCTTTAACTCTGTTCATATGATTTAACTTAATTAGGTTATTTTTAAGTCTATACAGCCATTTTTACTTTGCAATGATAACACAAAAATGATGTAATAAAAATTTTAAATTTGTGTGGGCTTCATCAAATTCTCATTATCTCTACAATTCATTTGTAAGAAGATTCAATGGAACTTGTAATGTCCCACTTCTTAAAAAAACATAGTAATCACAACACAAGACTTAACAAAGTGGGCAATGAGGATGCTAAGTAGGTCATTGTTTGCTCTATGAATCTATAGTTTCTTGAAACTGAGCACAATAAAATAATAGCAACATTTAACAATAAATATTGTAAAAAATATGTCTAGAAGAAAATATGTTACTGCAATTTTACCATTGCCAACTTGATTACAGGAGCTATGTAAGTTCAAATGTGTCAAAAGGTAAAATTATAATTAGTATTCATATCCGTTCTTCACAACTCTTTAGCAAAGTCTGCTTATTTTAACAGATGTATTTGTAATGCAGTCCATGCCTTGACAGATACTAACAAAAGTAAATCAGCAAAATGATTCTCCCTCTTCTTCTTCCACCCTCAGGCTCCGGGCAATCACAGAAACTATGAACATCTGCTTGGATTCTGATTGCCATGTTCACTGATTCAGTGCACCCAAATAAGCAACAATTAGTCTGTTTAGCATGTGTCAAAAGATCCATCAAGTTAATTCAAATTAAGACAGGATAAATTGAATCCAGTTGGCATCATGCATATTTGTATGAAAAGTTTAAACAAGCATCAACTGTGCGATGTTATGTTTTATTTACAAGCAAAACGAGAATATATTGTTACATAATTTCAGAAATAACTATTTCTCATCATTTTACTTATATCATTGCCTGGATGTATTTTCTTGGGATGGAATATTTTTCAAATGCATTTGACTGGACTTCTGTCTTGCATTAGATTAAAATTGCATCTTTTTTTGGTAGACTCATTTATTTCCATTAATTAGCTCCTAGGTTCACAAATGGTACTTGAAGTATGAGATGCATGATTTTAATAAATCTGGAACAAGCCAGGAGTAGCAGGCATAAAGGAGTGTCAGAGCTATAGGGTAGCAAATGATCATCTGACCATTAGAATTCAAATTGCTTACTATGCTATGGATACCAGAGTTGTGGGGAAGAAGAATATCACATTATTATAGAAAACACACACACAAAAATGTGTGAGATTTAGCACAGAGGAAGTTCAAAACGACAGTATACAACAAGATGCTTGTAGGTGTAGGTATAAGTTGGTATTTACCAGGATGTTATAGCAACACAACTTTTGGAAAGTGTCTCCATTTCTACAAAACAGAAGACATTTAGAACTATGGGTTAGTGGGAGTTGAAGATGCTTCCCCCTTCCTTCAATCTCCCAAGAAAGTCAAACATTAGATTAAGAAAAATTTGACTAATATGATAATACACATATACATATATACACATTTTAATGTATGTTTTGACTTTTAGAATTGGTATTGCAGAAAAAAAAAGAAATATTCCCAAATGGTTATTCAGTTAGTGTGACAGAGACTTGCTGCTAAATGGTGATTAACGTGAAATTGTGTGTATGTGTGTCTTTACCTTTAAAAAGAACTGATGTAGCACATGATATATAATGTCTTGTCTTAGTGAGATAATAGCAAAAGTTTATTTTGTTCAGAGTTGTCTAGTGCTGTGCTTTGTATGTGCATACATGTGTGCTTGTGTGTGTGTGTATGGGCCCACTCAAACACATCATCAGATGTATATATGAAGAATAAAACAGAAGTATAAAATCTAGTTATACTGAGCTATACTGTATACACATTTTTAGTCAAAAAGTTTTATAGTCATTGCCTGTGTCTAAGCCACATGGTCTTTATATACTCATACTCTTCTTTTGAGAAACTTGGGAGAATTCCTGTTTGGTTTGAACTCTCCCATAAAGATGCTATTTTCTCTCCTGGATGAAAAAGATTTAATCTAGTTGTTTTCATTAAATTATTGTAAAGTTGAGCAATTTGAGTGCTTGACAGTTATTGGAATGAGTGTCCACATGTAATTAGATTTATTCAGATACTCTTTTTATGCGCAGGAGTAGACTCCAGGTAAAAGATGTCAAGATGAGTTCCGTAAGGGGAGTTCGAAAGTCACATTTGTGGGTGGTTCTTTCTTTTTTCCTCCTCCTCTTCTTATTTTTATTAAACACAAATAACTTTATTCATATTAGAAGAGTGAGTATACCAAGTTTTCAAGACAGTTTATATTATCAATTTCTGGAAGTCAGATTTGAGCTTTTAAAAAGACTATATTCAAGTTCTGAGTAGATCATCCACAGAATTGTGTGTGTAGCATTCTCTTTCTGCCCAAAGGTAAAACACTATCCACGTTTGCTTAATTCCCCATTTTTGATGTTTCAACTTGATTTTGAATCCCTGGTCATTTCATTGTTAATTTAAGGTTACGTTTCATTCACACTCCATCTTTTGTGTTCTCTAGTAAATCTTTGTGATGAATAGGATTCTTTCTCAAGATTCACAAAAATGTCATTTCTTTTAGGGCTTCCCTGGTGGTGTAGGCATGAAGGTCTCAGTACTATCAAGCAATTGTGAGCCACTGAGGCATGAGTTCAATCCCCAGCCAGAGAGCTGAGCCACATGGTGCAACAAATCACTCTTGTCTGGTACACTGCTCCCCTCAACAGTGTATTTCAGTGGATCTGCCTTTCTGCTCCTCTGTCTCTGGTGAATCCTCTCACCCCTTGCACCTCTGACCTATGCCCCAGTTCTTGTATGCAAACATAAATAAAAATAAATCTTTAATAAAAAAAATCACTCCTTAAAGGGCCCAACAACTATAGGCGGTTTAGTGATAGGTAGAATTCTTCTTGGCCATTTTCTTTAGCACTCTCTTTTATTTTGTCGTCTTCATTTTCCAAGTCTCTCCTTTCTGTAATTGTGGCCACCACTTTCTTGCCCTGAGGACAAGAATGGCAAATCTCATGGGCTTATTCAGTTCCATGATTTACATTAGGACAGTCTTTTCTTGGTCTGCTGACTTGCTCTTTTCTATTTTAGCAGCTGAAAAATCTTCACCTTCCTTAGCAGCTTCACAGGACAATTTTCTGTCTCTTCATCTTTCTTGGACTGGAGGCTTTGTTCCAGGAGTCAGAATCCAGTAAAAGATACATCCACAGTCTTTCCGCAACCACTCCCTCCCTTTACTGATAATATTATCCCATCACAATTTGGTTTGTGTGTTGGATTGGAGAGGGGTTTAATGGATATTATAGGGACTGTCTACACAAATTTGCTATTTTCAAAATAGCAATTTTGCTATTTTCAAAATTTTAAATTTTAGATATAAGCATATATTAAAAATATGTCAAATGCTAAGGAACCAATGAGTCCTGATCTGTTGGTCAGCACTGATAAGCATCACTATGTTTAAAAATAATAGTTGGGCAACTACTTTAAAGTCTAGGGATTCTATATTTGCTTAATATGTAGTGCAGCATTTTTCAAGCATATTTGGAGAGGAACAAAGATGTTACAGATTTGAGGGTTTACTCACGATCTTGAGTTTTCTGCTCTGTTTCAAAGATCAAGAAGTCAGTATCCATAGCATAAAGCCCCCTTGCCGAGCCAGCTGTCCAGCCCCATTTAATGTGGACATCACTGTGAATATCGAGCATGCCAGTTTTCCTGTTATGAGCTGAGTCTACTCAGCAATTCCTCTAAACTAATATCTGGAGTGTACTCACTCTGACGTTTAACTAGCTATAGAAATGTTTAAAGCCTTAGACTAGGGCCAAGAAATGGGCTAGGAAGTGGAAAAAATTATATAACCTGTTTCTTATTTTGTATTCAATTACATGTCTACTGCTTTTATAGTCAGTGACAGAAACTCTTAAATAAGCAAGACTTTGTGAAAGGAGAAATATAGAAATTGACAGTTATACATTTATGTCATCTGTATTCAGATGCAAACAGAGTTATTCTCAAACAGCTTTTTTCTATGAGTTTAGTAGAAAAGCTAGGAATAACAAAATCTCACATCTGTAAGCCATATTGGCCTTTATCTTTTCATCAGGTCTTCTAGGAGGTAATGGTTTACAATACATATATGATTTAAGGATATAGGATCACCTCTCTAGATAAATGCTAACACACTATACCCATCAATAAGGCATCTACATTCTTCCACCATAATTCACTGGATTCTATCTACTAGTAACCTCCATTTTGCACTCAGACTTCTAGAGTTTATTCTCAGTTTAGTTTTGTCCACAACATACTTTTAAAATTTACTGTACTGCTCTATGTCAATGGTGTACAGTTTTGCATATTTCCAAAATACTTAACATTTGGGTTAAATTATTATTTGAATTGGAGGGTTTAGTCATAGCAAAGGTTAGTAGCAATGAAAACAGTGTATCGGGCCTCCCTGGTGGCGCAGTGGGTTAAGCAACGCACTATGAAGCAAACCGCAGCCACTGCAGCACGAGTTCGATCCCTGCTGCCGGCCAGAGAGGGGACCCACATGGTGCAGCAGACCTCTCCTGCTGTGCCCGCTGCTCCCCTCAGCATTGTGCTTCAGTTGATCTGCCTGTTCTGCTCCCCGCTCTGTCTGTGGTGAATCCTCTCACCCCCCACACCTCTGGCCTGTGCCCCAGTGCTTGTATGCATGAATAAATAAATCTTTAAAAAAAAAAAAAAAGAAAGCAGTGTATCGATATTTTAAAGATGACATGTTCTTTTCTTTGTAGTGTTTTGATATTTTAGATTTTTGTTACGGTGATCATCTTCACAGCAAATTCCTCTTACTCCTGTCCCCAAATACTACCTAAGTAGTAGCCAAATATTTTGTTGTTAATTTTCTACCCTGAAGATTGACAGAATCATCATTGCTTTCAGTTATTGATTTTTAATTTAAATCTATTGAATATGTTTTTTGAAAAGGCCAAAGGAAACTTAGAGGTCCAGTCATATTCTTTCTCTCTTGTGCTTTTCTAAACACAAGACTAAACCCGCCAATTCAAATAATAATTTATCCCAAACATTATTTTGGAAAATGTATTGGAGTGTTGAATTACTATTGTTTTAAGTAGTAAAACTGATGAGTATTTGATGAAATAAATTAAAAAATTGAAATATTAGATTATACTGAAAATAATTGTGTGAACTATTCACAATCTGAATGATGTTTTATAGTAATTTGCAGAACTCTAATTAGATTGAAAAGTACTTATAAACCAAATATACAATACACATTTTTTATTGACCATATGCTACAGGAAAAAGATTATTATCAAAAGATAAAATTATTTTTCATAGTTCAAGTACAATTCAGAGATATTGAATGTAGTCAGCCTTTAAGAATGTCATCTTAACCAAAATGATTCATAATACCATACCTTGTGCAAACACTGAGATGAATCCATCAACTATGTCTAAATTAGATTGCAAAGAAATTATAAGTTTCTCTTATTTCAATTTGAAACATTAGAACAGTCTTTTGCTTTGTAGATTATATAGACAGTGAATTTGCTGCAGGTGATCCATCTTCATTTATAGATGTTCTCAAGTGCCTTTAGCACTTATTGCTGGTAACAAGAATGCAGGCTATCTTAATACACTGTCAAAAGAGATCAGGAAGAGTTGGAACAGGGGCCATACACAGAAAATACACAAAAATAAAAGAAGTTATCGTGGGACTAAAAAATTCAAAATGCAAATAAAAGATAAGGTTTAATCTAAATGAATTTCAAATATAAACAAATGTACCATCTGACATAGAACATTTCAGGGAATCAAACACATAAAAACTCATCATGAAAATATCCATAATTATAAATTTTGTTATATCCTTATCTCTAGTGTTGGTTATTGACCCAAAGTCTGAGTTATTAAACATCAAGAGAAATATGCATGATTTTTGCTTTTGAAGTCAGGTGAATTAGTATTATCTACTAAGCTTGATGTTTATAAACTGTTTCATGGCAGACTCTATTATCAGCTTATTTTTTAAAACTGAGATAGGAAAATTTAGCAAATATAATATTCTTGGTCATCTCAGAACTCATTTTAGTACTTCAATTTTACTCATTAATTCAAACCAAAATTCTATGAGTTTGTCTTTCTGTTCATGATGTAATATAAAACTGACCTTGTACTTTGTTTTCTATGAAATATATTACTAGCCTCTGTGAAATGAAATTATTTTCACCTGATGATGATGGTGATACTATTACTTAGTCTATTAAATTGCAAATTCCTGAATAAAGACCAATGAGATGGGGTGGAAGGTGTGATGAACAACTATATTGATAATTTGAAAATTCAGCAGAATTTATTCAGATTAAACAAAACAAAAAAGCATTGATTTCTCTTGCCTACATCATTTCATCAACATATATCATTTTTACAAACTACTTCATCCACATCATTACACTTCCTTTATCTAATTTTCCTAACCATATCAATACATTTCACAATCTGTATCACAATTTGAGTTTGATTTTAGGGAAAATCAATGTATTTTCTTTAAATCTGTATAGAATATAATGCATTTTAAAATAAAAAATTCCCTGAGGTTTATGTGAAAGTTTCTATTTGTATATCCTATTGGTGGGTTGATCTCAAGTTTGCTATAATAGTGTATATTTTTACTCTTTCCTTCCTTCCCTATATTATATATTTTTGGTGTTTTATTGTTTCTAGAAAGAATTTTGTTATATTTTACAGGAGTTCCTTAGTATTTCCTGAAAGGCCAGCCTAATGGTGATGAGTTCTTTTAATTTTTGTTTGTTTGCAAAGTCCTTTGTTTCTCCTGTTCAGGGTGATAGTTGAACAGGGTACAGCAAAAGCTTTTTGTCTCAGCACTTTAAATATATCAGACCATTCCCTTCTGGCCTGAAAGATTTCTACTGAGAAATCTGCAGATAACCTTACAGGAGTTCCTTTGTATCTGATTCATTCTTCCTTAGATGTTCGTAGTATCCTGTCCTTATCTTTAGTTTTTAGTGTTTACTGCTTTAACTATAATAACTTAGAATGTGTCTGGTTCATTTTGTTTAAAAATCTTAGTCTACTGGATCTGAATGTCTGTTAGCCCAAATTAAGGAACTTCTTGACTATTATTCAATTTTTTTAACTCCTTTTTCTTTTCTTTCTAAGGCTCCTTTGCAGACATTCCTTTTGATGTTATCCCATAAGGTTCATACACAATTACTGTTTTTTTAAAGGTTTATTTTTATTTATGCATACAAGAACTGGGGTGCAGTGCAGAGTTGTAGGAGGTGAGAGGATTCACCAGAGACAGAGTGGGGAGCAGAACAGGCAGATGGACAGAAATACACTGCTGAGGGGAGCAGTGGGGGAGGCAGGAAAGGTTTGCTGTACCATGTAAGTCCCCTCCCTGGCCAGGGATCAAACCCCCGCTTTTGTGCCATGGATGCTTTACCTGCTCAACCTTCTGCATCACCAGGGAGACTCCACAGTTATTGTTGACTTAATTTATTTTTTCTCTTTGCTGGTGTGTTTGTGTGTTTTCTACTGGCTCACTGATCATATCCATTGTTTCTTCCTATCTGTGGTTGACATCTATTGTATTTTTCAGTTCAGCTGTTTGTGTTCTTTAACGCTATTCTTTTTTTGTTTGTTTCTTCTTACAACAGCTTTTTAATTTTTTTCTTTATATATATTTGGCATCAATTGTGGTCCCCATGGATTTCCCACCACCATTTTTTAAATGTTCTCTTTTTTTTATCCTTGTAATACTCATTATATTCATCAGTTGTTCTCTTTATTTCAAAAAATGTAATTGGGACTATTATTTTGAACTCTAAGTAAGTCACCTAGTTTTGTTTAAATTTCCCCATGGTTCTGGGTTTTTTTGTATCATTTTTGGCATATTCCTCTACTTGTTCATTTTGCCTTTATATGTTAATTTTTATTTATTAAATTAAACAGTTCTTTTTCTTCAAGTTTACTTGTTTACCTTATATTAAGATTACAGATTATAGGAAATAACTTAGGTTGTTAGCCCAGGATATTAAAGTAAATGTTATGTTATAGACTGAGGGCTTTGAACATGTTTCAGTGTCTTAGAGCCCTAATTTTAACACAGCTCTAGAGCTTTAGAAGTGGTCATTGAAGAAATTGCTGCTAGCCAGTACCATGAATACGAGTCTCCCTACAAGGTAGAGATACCAAACTGAGACAGATATTTGCAATTATACTTTCATATAGGTCCATTTCTCAGAAGATTCCAGGCAACTTCAGACTAACACTGTCTCTCCCATGTGGTTTATCTCTGGTCTGTAGGTTGTATACCCATAATTTTTCTCCGGGGATGCAGGCAGGAGTCAGAGTGATCTTGGAATTTCAAGAACACCTCAAAATAAAAATCCATAGAAAAATCTCATAAGAAAGTGTATGAAGACATCAAGCATGATACAAAAAGGAAGATATAAAAGCATGAGAGAAGAGAATAAGAGAAAAAAATTATCAAAGACAAACTATAAAATCACTGCAAAACAAATAATAAAATGGTCAATAAATATTTATATCTCAATAAATACTTTAAGTGTTAACATTCTAAATTTGCCAGTTAAAAGCTCTAGAGTCCCTGAGTGGACCAATAAAGAAAATTCAAATTTTTGTTGCTTAGTAAAATTTCTTTTTGCTAAGGGAACTCACTTATCTAAAGATAAGTACAGCCTCAAAGTAAAAGGCTGAAGGACTAATCTATAGGCAAATCATAACCTAAAAAGACTGGTACAGCCGGCTAAAAGTGTCATTATATACAGGAATGGAATTTATATAATAATTAAGGGCTTTAGTATAACAAGAAGATGTAGTACATATTCATTTATAAACAACAAATTAGCCAGCAAAACACATAAAATAATTATTAATAAATCTAAAGACATTTTCAGCAACACAATGATAATGGGATTTTTAACACTCCACTTATAACCATGAACAAATCAATGAGACAGAGAATAAATAAGACAATAAGCTTAAATGATGAAATAGACCAGATGGGTCTAGTAGAAAATTACAGAGCATTCCACCATGAAAAAGCAGAATTTACATTTTCTCAAGCCTACATAGAAGATTCTAAAGAATAGAATATGTTGGGAAACAAGGAATTGTTAAAAGACTTATGAAGTTTGAATCATTTACAGTATTTTTTCTCCAATCACAATGTTATAAAACCACAAAAAAGAGAGAAATAGGAAAAATTCTAAATATGCCTTTCAGTCACTACTTAGTCAATGAAGAAATTAAAACAAGATTTAAAAATTACTTGGGAATAAGCAAAAATGACAATGCAAGAAGATAGTTAATGGCAATACAGTTCTAAATGAAATAGCAAGAACAATATCAAAAAATAATTGCTAAACCTAACGTAAATCAAAAGAGAATAAATAACAATGCCAAAATTTGGTAAAAGTAAGGAAATACTTAAAACCTGAGGGGAAATAAATGAAATAGAAACAGAAAAGAAAATATAGAAATTTGGTGAAATCAAGAGTTCTTCAAAAAGATAAACACAACCAACTCTAGCTAAGTCCACAAAGAAGAAAAACTTAATAATAGTAATGAAAAAATAGTTGTTACAACAGACATGCTCATAGGTATACAAAGATCATTAAATACTGTGAATAGTGATGTGCTGATGAATTTTAGTAAAACATAGTTGCTATAACTTATCCAGAAAGAAATAGAAAACTTGAATAGACAAATCACAATTATAGAAAGTCATGATTATTGAAAGTCATGTAAAATCACCCATGAAACAAAAGTTTAGGACAAGACTTTAGTGAATTCTATTGAAGATTCAAAGAAATTAACATCTGTTTTTCTGAAAATCTTCCCAAAAGTTAAAAAGAGGAAATACTTTCAAACATATTGTATAATATATTAATACAAGGGTCTGCTGCATTCTTATAAACAAACGAGTGACACAAAAAAGTAATTAAGAGAGCAATTCCACTTACAATTGCATCAAAAAGAATCAAATACTTAGAAATAAAGTTAGCAAAGGAGGTAAAAGACCTGTACACTTGAAGGTAAAATAGGAAATTTCCAATTTAAATAAAAAGAGTAAATGACTTGCAGATAATGAATGACCTGCCATATTAACCTACTACCACTTTTCTTGATGCTGTGGTGTCAAACAAGCCCTGAAAATGTTTATGCCTCAAAGTCAAAAGCAGCAAGTTCCTGAATTTGTTGTTCTTTTTTTTTTTTGCCAGACTTTCATCTTTGGTGAGTGTTTCCCAGCTGTTTCTGAAATGACTCCCTCTGAGGATATTGTTGAAATGTTGTGTGCATGGCTGCTTGTCAAAGCCCAGAAATGATGCAGAGCTGCTCACATGAGCTCTTCTAATTGTTCTTGTACTAGCAACTGAGGATTTCTCACAGATGGGTTTATCATAACACTTTGTTAGCATTTTTGTATAACAACTGCCTTTTCATCTGAAGGAAACCCTGGAGGAAAGTACAGCATTCAGGAACAGGGCTTGAATATTAATTAATTGGTGCTTCAAGTTGGAAGTTTTCTTTTTTTAATATGCTAAATGTACATAGTGAAATTTGTTTATAAAATATAACATTGAATTTTTTTTGAGTTGTACACAGAAGTCATAGTTTCTAGATTTGTAATGAAGTAGTTCATTTATATTTCACTATTTCATTTTAGAAACCTTCACTTTGATATCTGCTATTCTATAGATGATTAATTTGAGATTTATTCTGCTTCTTTGCTGCTGTCATTAATATTTCTAATTGATGTCATTGGGTGCATATTGATTAACTGCAGATATTCAACAGGGGATTTATAAGCTCCAGTGGGATAAATTGTTAAATAAGAACATGGTCCACTGACTAGAATTTTGTTTGCATGTTTGCTCATTGAAAGTTTGGTGATTTCTTTTTAACCAATGCTACTCTTTGTTTAATTTGTCATAAAGATTAATATCAAAGTTAATAAGGTTCTGAAAAAGAGATGTTGAATATAAAGCTGTTCTCTCTCTGTCTCTTTTTCTCTCTGTCTCTGTCTCTCTCTCTCTCGTGTTCCTGTGTGTCTCTCTCTCTGTCTCTCTCTCTCTCTGTCTCTCAGTTCTTCTATCCAGATCTTCAATTCATTTTGAGTTAATTTTATGTATGGAGTTAAGTGTGTGTCTAGTTTCCTTTTTTTTTTTTAATGTGGCTATCCATATTTCCCAGCATCATTTGTTAAACAGAATTTCTTCACTTCATTGTGTGTTGTGGCTCCTTTGTCAAAGATGAACAGTCCATATTGTGTGGGTTTCTATCCAAAATTTCTCTTCTAGTTCATTGGTTTTGAGTTTCTGTTTTTGTTCCAATACCACACTGTTTTCATTACTATTATTTTCTAATATAGTTTGAAGTCAGGAAGTATGATAACTGCACTTAATCTTCTTGTCTCTCAGGAGCACTTTACTTGTTCAAAGTCTTTTGTGGTTCCATACAAATCTTATAATTGTTTACTCAAATTCCTTGAAAAAGTCATTGAATTTTGATAGGTTTTATGTTTAATTTGTAAATTGTCTCAGGTAATGTGACCATTTCAGTATTGTTTATTCTTTGTGTCTCATTTTATTTCCTTTAACAGACTCTTAGTATTGAGTATATTGGTGCTGAAAGCCTATTACATCATCTGCAGGCAATGGAAGTTTCACTTCTTTTCCAGCTTGGATTCCTCTAATGTCTTTTTTTAACCAAATTGCTCCAGCTGGAACTTCCAACACTATGTTAAACAATAGTGGTTACAGTGGACATTCTTGTCTTTTTCCTGATCTTAGTGGGATGCTTTCAACATCTCACTGTTGAGTATGATACTAGCTGTGATTTTTGCATACATGTTTTTATAATGTTTAAGACAGTCTTGGGGTTGGGTATCCACAGTGTGGTGATAGGGCATTCTGGGGAAAAGACTTTATCTGCAGGGACTTTTTGAGAAAGGGAGTTCATTCACACATGTTTGTGGGTCTGAACTAGAACATTGGGAAATCTGGCATGGAAAAGGAAAGCTTTTCCCTCACCCCTCTCCAAAATAAAAGATCAAAATGTCACCAGGCAGAGTCTGACCATGCTCCCTTGAAGACCCAATAGAAGAGACATCTGGCAAGAGAGACAGCACATCCCTCCCTTGGGTACATAAGTCTTGCAGACTGGATCCCTAGAACCGGGGCAGTACTGCTGAGTCTACCATGACAGCTGTAGCCTACAGCTGGAGCTGGCCTGCGGGACAAAACACCCTGCTGGGTGCCTCCTGCCTGCCAACGCCAACAGAGTCTGACAGAGAGTGAGCTTTGTGAACAAGAGCTAACTGCTCTACACAGGAGATTCTAGCTTCGTAGACCATGACCTGTTATTAAAAGAAGCAGCAAGAGGGTAGGGCGGGAAATTAGGACAACTGGGGTACAGAACAGCCCTTGCTGTGGGGAAGGAGGAAAGAGGTAGAGATGACTAATCTCACTCCTTATCAAAATTAAGATCAAATATTTAAGTCCAGAAGCTCCTCCTGCTCCCATCTAAAAGTAAACTAAGAAGAGAAATAAAACTAAACTTTCAGTGTCCCAACCACAAAAACAAATAAGGCATCATTCATGTCTAGGAAATGAGATAATAAAGTAAAATGAGATGAACAAAAGTTCTGTGACATATATAAAAAATACAGAAATAAAGGACCTATTAGACAAAGACTTTAAGACAACAGTCTTTAAAAAGAAAAAATAATAAGTCCCAGGAAGGAAGTTCAGTCAAAGGTAGACAGGTGCAAAATCTGAGAAAAGAGATCCAGGAACAAAGTGATTTCTTCATCAAAGAGATTTCAAATAAAAAAGAGCATGAAAAGAGATGGAATGAAATGAAGACAGATATAGAAAGCACTTTCAAAAGGATTGAACTGGCAGAAGAAAGAATTTCAGGAATAGAAGACTCAAATGTACAAATTATCCAATGAGAAAAAAAAAAGAAACCAAGCATAGGAAAAGTAAAGGAACTCTGCAAGAAATAGAAAGCTCAAATGTAAGAATCACCCAACTAGAAAAACAAAGGGAAATGAGACATAGGAAAACATGAGAAAACTGTATGAGAAATATCAGAGTCAATTAGAAGAGAAAGCATAAGGATAATTGGTATTGCAGAAGGAGAAAAGAGAGAAGGGAGCAAAGGTGCTCTTAAAAGATATAATAGCTGAGAATTTCCCAAACCTAAGGAATGAATGAAGTATGGATGACCAAGAAACAGAGAGAACACCCAAAATTCTAGATGCAAAAGGACCAACACCAGGACACATCATCGCAAAATTATCAAAAATCAAAGATAAAAAATTTTGGACCACCCTGGTGGCCTAGGAGTTAACTCGCATTGCTTTCGTGACCACTGTGATCGGATTTTGATCCCCAGCCAGGGAGCTGATCCACATATGGCACAAAAGACTTCTCTCTCTCCCACTGCTTCCCCCAGTAGTGTATTTCAGTGGATGCATCTGTTCTGCTCCCCACTCTGTCTCTGGTGAATCCTCTCACCCCCTCTACCTCTGGCCTACACACAAGTTCTTCTACACACACAAACACACACACACACACACAAATTATTGGAACCTAAGGGGAGAAAAGACAATTTTAAAAGTCAACCAAATTAGACTTCTATTGAATTTGTGCCCAGTCACTCACCAGGCAAAAAAAGTGGAATTAAAAGTTTACAGTCCTAAAAGACAAGAACTATCTGTCAAGAATACTCTGTCCTGCAAAATTATTCAAATATGAAGGTACAATAAAGACTTTCCCAGACAAACAGAAACTAATAAGGTTTATCACTATAGGCTTGCTAAACAAGAAATGCTGAAAGGAGTAATTCTACAAGAAAAGAAAAAATGAAATACAAAACCCTGAGCAAAATGACAAGAATGCAAAATCTGAAGTATGAGCAAGAATATGTCAGTAACAAAACACTAAATTGGAGGAAGGAATAGAGTGAACCTGTAGGTTAAATATCAAAGAGCAGATACCAGCTTATAAAGGACTTTAGACATAGAAATTTAAGTAAAACTCCCATGGTCATCAACCATAGGCCAAAAATCTAGAATAGAGACCCACAGACAAACAAGTGAGTTGATAGAAATACTAAGAGAAGCCCACAGAAAGAGAAGAGAGAAACAAATAGATAAATAACACAAAAATAAAACAACCAAAAACCAGATGACTGATAATGAATGGTTCATATCAATAATCACCTCTGATATGAATGGCTGGGGTGCTATTCTCCCAGACTCAGTCCCCTTCTCCTCTTTGTCCTGCCCTGCAGCCAGCCACTAACCTTCCTGTGAGTCTTCAGTGGGAATGTCCTGAGATTCTGTCCTGATCTTCTGAATCTTCCTTTGAGCAAATCTTTTTTAAAAGTTTTTTTTGGGGGGAGGGGGCAGGGTGGGGCGTTGAAAGAAGGTAACCCCTAATTCTCTATTCTGTCACTATGTGGGTAAACAAAATAAGAAGTAAGTTACTCTGAAAGCTACCATTGCTTTATTGTGTCCAAAATCTATAGTAATCCATATTCAACAACAATCCATATTCCATCAACAAGACCTCATTTGTAATGGGAAACAACTGTCCTGATGAAATTCAAGCTTAAAGCCAACAATGATCAATACATTAAATACAAAGTAGGTGACATTAGAAATGCAATGAACCAGCAATCACTCTCTGCATTATCACAATGATGAAACTATTGCTACTATTAAAATATTTATAATCCCAAATGAGTTCGTCCCAACATAACATGTTTGACTTAAGGAAGCTTGTTTGATATACAGGATTAAACTTATTTTATAGAACGGTATCAGACAGAGACTCAAACTTTCCTCAAAGACTGGCCAGAAATGCCAGCTAAAATAGCAATCGGGGCACTATAGTTTTATGAAATTACCTTAAAGAAGATTACAAAAATATATTCTGACGTTGCTTGCAAATTTAAATATATTTTTAAAATACATAATTTTGTGTAATCTTAGAAAAAAAATTTTAGGAGCTTATTCTGAAAATATAGGTCAGATTTTTCTCACTTGTCCCACTTGAAAGCATAACTTTCATTTTAAAAATATATATTTTAAAAGAATGATTTTTCATATATGTATTTAAAAACCATGATTTATTTTCTTCATTATTAAGGAGCTGATATTAGGAACTTTTGAGGATTGGCAAATGAAGGAAGAATTTTAATGTTCTACTCCATTTAATTTATTTTAGAAAATATTTCTAGCAGAGAAAAATATGGGATTTAAAATTAAAAGTTTTCTTTGGAATATTTGATACTTTGGGCATTTGATATTTCTAACTTATATTTTAAATGCTACCACTATATTACGTTTTATGGTAGAAAATTCACTTGTTGGCACAAAGTATAAGAACTGAATATAGCAACAAAAAACTTTCTCAATATAAATTCAGTAAGAGATTTTTATATACAATATTTTCCTAGAACAAGTATAATATCACAAATTCCAAAGAAAATTGGGTCAATGCTATTTGTTGATTTTAAATGTCATCAAAATAACAAGTTGTGTGTAATAAAAATCATATTAATGTAAAATTCTGCATGAAGAAAAAATAGTCAATATGAGGTTTTGATTTCTTTAAGTGGTGATAAATCAAGGATCTGGCTCTGTAAATTTAATTACCTAGTTCAATATATATGAACCTTCAATAGGAATACCAAAGTAACTACACACCACTGTTTTTGAATTTGAGAAAAGTCTACAGATCATTGACTAGTTAGAACTACAGTTAAAATTTTCTCTGACATCTCCACTTTCACTTCAAGCCCCCAAACAGTTTAAGCAGACATAGAATGTATCCTATCCTCCTTAGAAACTATTTATATCCAATATTTGCAATTTGTGTATAAATAGATATTGCTGTAACCTAACTCCCATAATGTTTTGTATTTCATCTTACTTATATCTTTAAGATTGGACAAGAGATCATATTCACGGAGTATGTTAATGTTTTCTTAACACTGCAATTTTGTAGTTCATGTATATAGCTAAGAATATCCTGTTAGACCTTTTATCAGTTTAGGAGCTCTAAAAGTCTTTTTAGTTAACAAGCATGCACTTTGGGCCTCCCTGGTGGTACTGCGGGTTGAGCTCTGCACTGTGAAGCATTCGCCACAAGCTAGTTGGATCCCCAGCCAGGGAGGGGACCCACATGGCTCAGTAGACCTCTCCTACCTCACCCACTGATCCCCTCAGCAGTGGATCTGTGTTCTGCTTCCTACTCTGTCTCTGGTGAATCCTCTCACCTTCTGCAAGTCTGGTCTGTACGCCAGCTCGTGTATGTATAAATAAGTAAAAATTTTTTAAAAAGCGTGAGTATATTCTGATATCTGTTAGCATATGTATTAATGTGTTAATTAATACTATATACTAAATGGCATGTAGTACATTCTGATATATTTTCAAATAAATTTTAGATAATGATACATTAATAACGTTAATATATGGTTTTAATATAACATACATAAAATACACTAGACCTTATTGCTACTACATCTACTCAGACCCCTTTATGGCTTCTATAAGCCAACTTCTTTGTGTTTTCCTTCTAGACTTGCACCCCTAGGCTTCTTCAGAAGAATGCTCTTTGTACTACAGAGGGCTCATAGTGTGTTGGAATTTATGTGGCTGTGGATGGTACTTAATAAGTGACTGGTGAGTGAATTTGAAAGTTTAACTCTTGCTTGGAGCAGGTCAAACAATATGATATAATTTTTACTTCAGAGTTCAGCAGGGAATCAAGTTGAAGCTCAGATTTTGTCTGAAATCTCCTAGTTGTTTCGATTTTTTTCTTCTCCCTATTTTTCTTTCATCACAATTTATCAATTTCCGCTGGGGGGGTACTGATTTAATAAATCACTTATAAACATATTTTGTCTCAAGATCTGCCTGCTTCTGGGGAATTTGACCTAAGGCTTGGAGATTTTTCTACAGTTATTAAAAATTTACAAACAGGAAAATGTTTTCTCATATATAACCCAGTGTGTGTGTGTGTGTGTGTGTGTGTGTTGCATAAATAATAGACTGTGGTGAATGTATTTGGACTTCTGATTTGAGAAACACCGTGGAAAAATGCAGCAGCTTCTTCCCAGGTGGGAAATACAAAATAAACTAACTAATGGAGGTTTAGAGTAGAAACAATTGGAACAGAAGTTTTCATAGGGTCAAAAACCACAGGTGGGAGTAAGGATGTTTAATGAGTTGTTATGGAAGTTTCCAGGAATCTAAAGTGGGGTCAGGAAGGATTATCTGTTACAGAAAAACAACTCAACTTGACTCTAAAGTGATCAAATTCCACAAAAGAATGAATCCCTCCAAAGTACAGTATATAGAACACCCTCTGTCCTGGAAAAAACAGATCTTATCCTAGACTGCCTTCCTGCCTCTGTGCAGGTGACTCTACTCCTTAATAAGCCTGTCCTTTCACATGCAGCTCTCACCCATGTCTATGCAGGCACTTCTTTTTTCCTTTTACGTAACAAGTCTGCCCTTAAATGTGGCCTTTGCCTGTTTGTGTCTGAGCAAATGTCTTCCTTAGTATACTCTTCTGCATGCTGCTGAAGAGGGAAACTGCCAAAATCTTTCTCAGAGGGACCCAAACCCTCTACTCACCAAACCCCAATGTAACTAAAGCAATTTGGACACTTAGTTGTACGTTAATGAGTAAAGAGAAAATCCCCAACTTTCAGAAATGTTCATGTCTTAAGCCCGTGAGTGACAGGCAATACATTGATTCCTATTCATCATTTTCTATTAATTTCATGTGAAAATTTATAACACCAGAGCTTCATCATGACTAAAATTTGATTCTAAATTTATGCAATCAATCCAGTTCAAGAATCATACAGGAGTTAATAAATGTAAAAAGACATAATAATAGATATACTGAATAACTATAAATAAAAAGGAAATTAATAATCTGATTAAGATATTGCTGTGGTTTTTATTTCCTTAGGAAAAGCTCTAGAACAAAGATTAACATGGAATTGTTTTATTTGGGAGGAGCCCTGGGATCAACTTTTGCAGAAGGGATTGCAGAGGGAAAAGTTGAGCTGCATGCAATTTTAAAGGAAGCTTCAGCTGATTATATGGGGAGTTCAAAAGCTGGGGTCACTCTTCAAAGGTGTCCTGAAACGTGAGCAAGGCTATCATTTATCCCTTGTGACAATTAGTCATTAGGTAGAGGCTGTCCCAGAAAGAGATTACTTTGAGCCAAATGGGTTTCTAGTCAAGACAATCCGGACAAGAGTTAACACAAGTAAGAAATTTTTACCAACCACACTTCTGGCAGCTGGGAAAGGAGACATTTGTAACCAAATGGGGATCTGAATAGTATATCACAGGTCAACACAGTTTTCTATGAAGAACTCAAAGATACTATCAAACTACATGATAAAATCTACAAATATATCTTTCCAAATGAAGACCACATCAAAAATTTTGGATATATCCACTGTTACTATTATTTTCTTGAAGCTAACAGTCAATAGAAGAACATGTAATACAATGTAAGAATTAGAAATCAAAAAGAAAAGTTGACATGACTCCTAAGTGACAGATTACTACATACCTTCACTTTCTCATCATCCATTTAGTCTTTAACTCTCTCCAATCTTCATCTTTACTCCAAAACTACGTTTCTTATATGATTTTAATTGTATTAAGTCCAGTAGATTTTCAGTTGGTCTTGTACTGCTGGTCTTCCCCTGAAGTGTTGACCACTGCCAGTCACTTCCTTTGGGAAATGTTCTGCCATCTTGACTTCTCCTTGTACTTTCCCGCCCCTTCTGATTTTCCTTTCAAGGGCATCTCCTTATCTGCATATCTCCATGAGGCCATTCTTGGTCCACTGCTGTTTTTACTTTACAGCCCGCTTAGATAGCCATATTCCTTCTCATCACTCTCAAATCTTTTTAGAAGTCCTTGTCCACACTCAAGACTTTGACCTGTTAATCTATTGCCTTCTATCTCCATCAGCACCCTGTAGTCTTCTCAGTAAGGTTCTATGAACCTGAACTCACTATTTCCTTCCTGAAACTTTCTACATTACAACATTAATTGTAAGTATCTAAGTCTGGACCAAACTATGAGAAACATTATCCATTACACCCCCTATACCTCATTATATTCCTAACATATTTGATGTTGGGAAATTAAACTTAACATAAGAGCTCTATTTGTATCAATTTGAAAACTAGCCCTGTTCTCACATGTAAACAATTTAAATTAATGAATGACCCTACAACAATTTATACTACAAATTTTAGAATGCATGCTTAATAATGCAGTGGTTGTTTCTTTGCCTAATCTTTAATAGTGTCAATCATGAAGTAGTCTGTACAGCAATCAGAGATTGATTTTTTAATGTCATGGATGCATTCTGGTGTTACATTTTTACTGTTCACTACAAGCACTTATTATTTGCTTTTTGATTCTTTCTTTGCCTTTTTTTTAAACCCTCATCCTCATTTCCTGAGCTAGGATCCCCCCTTTTTGTTGTATTGGTAAATAAACAATTATTTAAAAAAAAGATTTATTAATTTATGCATACAAGACCTGGGGTACAGGCCAGAGTCATGGGAGGTGAGAGAATTCACCAGAGACAGAGTGGGGAGCAGAACAGGCAGCTCCACTGAAATACACTGCTGAGGGGGAGGCAGGAGAGGTCTGCTGTGCCATGTGGGTTCCCTCCCTGGCCGGGGATCAAACTCACACTGCTGTGCCACGGGTGCTTCACAGTGCAGTGCTCAACATGCTGCGCCACCGGGAGTCTCTAAACAATTCTTCTGATGAATGTTCAGCCAGAAATTATTCAGGAACAGTCATCAAGCCACCAAACTTCTACCCCTAAGTTACATATTTTCTCTCTTGTATAAGGAATAAAAGCTATGTGGCATGAAATAGTAAATAGCATTTCATTTTCATCACTACTCTGCCTGTGAATCTGTTAGAAAAATGAATGCCATTTAGTAAAATACCTAGGAGGATGACTGCTAGATTGTTTAGTTTTTTAAGAAGTTGTGAAACTGTCTTCCAGAGGACTTTTATATCATTTGAATTCTGATTAGCAATGTAAATATTCTTCCTATTGGACCATACTCTTGTCAACACTTGGTGTTGTCAATGTCTCAGGTTTTGACCACTCTAATAGATGCATAGAGGTATTTAATTATCTTAATTTTAAATTTCCTGATGACAGATATGCAGAACCTCTTTTGATGTGCTTATTTACTATATATCTATCTTCTTTGGTGAAGTGTCTGTCAAGGTCTTTGACCCCATTTATTATTTAGGTTGTTTTCGCACTGCTGATTTTTCAGAGTTTTTGTAAATTTTGAATAGCAGTCCTTGATCAGGTGCATCTTTTGTGTATATTTTCTTCAGTTTATGCCTCATTTTTGGATTGTACCATATGCTGATGATTTTGCCTCATAGGTTTTTCATATTGCTTAATACTTTCCAGCACATCTGTAATTCTCTTTTTATGCTAGCCATAAATATTTTGGTGAGTTTTGTTGCTGGGATCAATAATACCTATTGACTGGCTTATTCTGGATACTCAGTGGAAAATTTCATTCTAAAAATTGTTTTCTTTCTATTACTTTTTTGAGGTGATCATTATATATGCTATAGAGGTACAGGATGATACTCTTCAGGTATGTGCTACCACAACTCCCCTCAGTAAGTGTACACATCTACGCTAATCAGCTCTCCCCTGCCCTGGGCCACCAGCCAACATGGAAGCACAGATTTAGACTGATGGCTCCTCCGCTTGGTTCCTCTGTTGATATACTTTTTGCATAAAATTGAATTTCCGCAGTGTCTTTTCTTCCATGGTCAGCATTGGTCTCCATATCCAGAAGGTACTGCAGCTTCAGACCAATATACACATCTCTCTGGCTCCAGTAACACTGGAGTATATTAGATCATACCTGCCCCGCCCCGCCCCCCGCCCCCCACTGCCCAGGAATGTGGCAGTGAACCTCTCCTGATGTCAGTTTCCAATTTGCCATTTTTTTCTCTTTTCATTTTCATTGACTTCTAGTCTCTATCTAGCTAACTTAATCTATATCCCAGCATTTGCCATAGATCATTGTTCACAGACGGAGTCTGCCTTTCATGCCTCTTTGAAGACATTCAGCTCACAATTCCCCCCTTTATATCACATTGTATAGCCATATTGAACATTTTGTACTGGTTCTAAAACTCTGTGGACTTGAGTGTATTAAGTAAAATAATTGAGGCATTCATTTTTCTCATTAACCAAGTAGATCTCAGAGAACATTTCAAATTGCTAAAATTTTAAAGATCCTCATCTTCTATTAAGGAGAAGATTTTTATCACATATGAGAAGATGAAAACATTACCCCATTGTGAAAAGACTTCCCAGAAAAGGCTGCAGCTTAAAAGAATAGAGAAAAGCCATTTTGCTCCTTTATATCCCCAGAAATTACTGGTTTTCTTGCTCACCCTTGACTTCAGCTAATAACCATAATCAATAATGATGTTTGCTGCCTTTGACATCATGTCTTAAAGAAATGATACTAACTGTATCTTTACACTTGTTGGCAGACATCAATTTGGTATACAAGAAGTCCCTCTTCAATATAATGTTAAAGCTAAATATGCTTGCTTTTCCAAGCATATAAATCTTATAAAAGTTTATTTGAATTTCCAATTAAGCAATGAAAAAGTTAAATATAAAAGGAGACTCACCAATGATTTTCTATATAACTTTCAGGTTGAACTTAAATTAGATGGTAAGAAATACCCATTATATGTCATATTTCTAAGACGTAGTAAAAGTATTATAGAATAACTTCTTTCCTTTGAATGTTATTATCCATCTACAAGGAAGTACTCAATTTATTTGTATCAGTTCAAAGGGGTGAGTTGTCAAATTTGAAAGGAAAATTAGTATATAATCTATTACTTTGTTCTCTAGTTTCCTCTCAAGATTTTCATCCACATGTACTACATTTGAAGCCAAATAGGACTGACAATTCTTAAAACAAATGAAAGTGAAATAATAACTTTTTTTGTTGTTTATAGGAAGACTTAGAAGCACACTATATACTGACAGGCTCAGAGTATAAATGCTTTAGATGAATATGATGAAAAATACTTTGGATGATAGTCATGATCTTTGTAATGAAGACAATAACAAAGATAAAGTCTTCTCTTTCCATGTGCCCTTTTCTTTTTGTCAAAAATAGCATCAATATTCAATATTTCATTTTGAAAACATGATTTACCTTCTGTACAAAGCTCTTGACCTATCATTTATAAAGAAGCTTAACAATATCATGTTGCTAGGTATTGAAAATCACAAGTTCAGACAAGATAGGTAATGTTCATTTCTTTATCTCAGATGGCTTTCCTACAGCAAAGAATTAATAAAAAAAAATTCCAAAGTATTAAGTCAGAAGATTTGACTTTGAGACTATTCTAAGTTCAAGCTAGAGAGTAACAGCTATCTGTGATGTCCTGGCTTACTTATAATATTGGAAATTTGAAAAGAGGTAGGTTTTTTTCCCCCCGAACAACTTTTTGTATCTGATGCAATTCAATTTATAAGGTGACATTATCTTTACTGATTGAATTGAATACAAGAAATTAAAATAATTTTTCTTCTACAGCTATTTGTAGTTGGGTAATTAATTTGTGTAACATAGTCAAGTTATCAACTTAATGTTGTATTTCAGCTTGTCCATGATTTGTAAGGATGTTTATTCCTCTCATTCTCCAATTTAAACAAATTCTGCTTCAGTTATAATCAAAACAGTTCTTTTTCCAAGATCATATTGGTTATTTTTTATATTATTCATAAGTTTTGTTAATTGAGGTATAATTGATATATCACATTATATCAGTTTCATGTATACAACATTGTGATAAAATATTTTATATGTCACAAAATGATCACCATAATGAATCTAGTTTATTCTAGCTAGTTCATTAGTATTTTGGAAATTAAATCGCAGTTCAAGATGCAATTTCTAAATTCCCCTTACAAAGACAATGAGTTTTTCAAGGACAGTCTGATGATTTTAATTAAAAACCTTGTTCTTTGAGAGTTGAAACAACTTTAGTTGACCATGATCATTTCTTTAAAAACATTAACTCATTAGAGCAAAAAAATGCATAGTAGGCCTGAGCCTGCATTGCAAATTACATATTTAATGTGCCTTTAATCATTCACAATGGATTCCCTGATTAACTAATATTACTAAATACTTGACATTGCATACATACATCATTAACAAGAGAAGAAACTGAAACCTAATTCCAGTTTATAGGTAAATCAACTGTTGCCAACCATTTTGTATCAATCCACCTTGACCTAAAATTCAAATTCTTGTTAGTTGTTGTGGGGAAATAAGAACATTCATTTAAGGCAAGTTAATTTTTAAAATTTATATTTTTTATTTTGGTAATGGTTTACAATACTGTGCATCATTTAGGGAGAATAGGTTTATACCTTCAGATTTTTCTTAACACATTATGCCCACTACCAAGGCATTTCATAATCCTCCACCATCCTCCATTGGGCCCCCTCCTGTCATCTTCCCCACCTCTACTCTCCTCCTCTGGTAGACTCAGTTCTAAAGTCATGTTTCTAGATTGTTTTGTCATTTAGATTTGTTTATTCTTTTTTTGTTTATATCCCATATATAATGAAGTCATCTGCTATTTTTGCTTATCAGGTAAGTCTAAATTAAAAGAGCTCTGATAACTATATGCTGTGCCCTGAAACCTATATTGGTATCATAGATGAAAATTTATACTTTTCTTGCAATTAAATTTTCTGGATAATCATTCAGCATGCCAACTCTATTCTCTACCAGGTACTTCTCTACCACGCGATATTTAGTTTTGTGTTTACCACCACAATGTCTAGATAACATAACCAAATGTCTTCCTTAATTCTTACAGTCAATGTAGTGAAGCAAATAGAGTAAATTCAATGAAATTTTCTTTCTGTTGTCTCCTTCTGATTTTATCCTTGTCCATTCTTTTGAAGTTGATAGTGTTATCAAAATGGTGAGTAATCAGTACTGACCTCAATTCTTTTATTCAGAATTTATTTATTTCACAAATGTTAGTAAGACTTTCACTGTGTCTCAGTCATTTGGATAGACTCTGGAGACACAGAAATGTGATTCCATTATATCTGCTCCCTGTAGCTCAAATTCCACAAATTCAGCCTTGGATCTGGAGGGGATTATGCTTAGCGAAGCAAGTCAGAAGGCAAAAGAAAAATACCAGATGGTTCCTCCCTTAGGAGGAACATAAGGGAACCAAAGG